>JBCNJP010014945.1:0-10344 GCA_039602395.1 Deinandra increscens subsp. villosa | reverse complement strand
TTAGGAAAATCGGATGTGTTTGCAACACATCAACGTTAAAACTTGGGATTTCTAGACGTTGCTTTGCCAAAATTGAACAAACGGGTTAAATTTAGGGCTAATATTTTAAGGTATATTATAAAATAATATTTTAAGTAAAAGCTCTAAATTTATTCCATTTAATAAAAGACTTTGCTAATTATTTGGTAAATATTTCAAAATTAGCGTTTTGAATATAATTATTTAATATTAAACAAACAGAAAGGTATTAGGACTTGGTTTTTGTCATAGATCATGTTTATATATATAATAAGTGTATATGAGTCTAAAAGTGATAAATAATAAAGTATTAAATATACCAAGTTAACCGGATACTTAGAAGTTCGTGTGGACCGGAAGGGTAGGTGCCTATACTCTAGGGTTTCTGGCAAAGCGGGGGTGTCGCATCAATCCCAACTGGGACCTGGCATACCTCACTGTGCGAACTTGTGGTGAGCGTTTACTTATAGGAATGCACATCTTCATATTATCACTAAACCCTAATTTCCCGATAAAGGGTAAGATGGTCTTTCATCGAATAAGATAACCTAACTCTCCTTAAGTTCCTCGTGTCCTTAGAACTATAATCATTATCATTCCCCATATTCATTTAGCATGTTCGTTTCACTAGGATAATCTCCAGATTATTATCTCTCATGATTGGTTCTATCTCCCGTTTCCGATCTACTTATCAGGTGAGTATCCACTAAATCCCCCTCTTTTAATATTATGGGATGTGATGCGATATCAACTCTTAATATCACTAGAAGGGTGATTCCTCCAAATGATAATTTTAGTAAGGAGTATTCACTAAATCCCTGTTCTTTAAATACTGTTGGTTATGACTATTCAATTCGTATTATCATTCTAATGGTGATTCATTCGAATGATAATTCGTATTGTGAGAAATCATACCTGCATTATCTTTTAACATTTTTGGGGTGTAACATGTATCTCTATTAAAAATCATCTATCTAAATGTTATGCGATTATATGTTGAATAAATAAATCATATGTGGAAATGTTTATGGGAATCTCTACATGCTAAGACTACCAATCTACCTCTATATGAGGAAACTATGCTATCCTATGTGATTGAAGGTTTGTTATGATTACTTGTTTTATTAACTGATTGAGTGTATATCTGAATGTACCTGTTATCACATATATCACATATGTTAAAAATATATTTTATAAACTTATGTTTACTCACCAACTACTTTTGTAATTGACACTTGATTTAATACATGTTGTAGGAATTTATACTTGAGCTTTGATGTGATCACGATAGGAATACTGAACCTAGATTATGATTCTTAAATCAGTTTTAAAATGTAATTAGTATGTTTATCTTTATTGTACGTTATCTTTAATTGAATAATGAAAAAGGGAATGTTTAAGTATTACAACTTATTTTAGTTGTCATGTGCATCTGGACAATAATCGTGCCCCGACATATTCCACCATCGGTTGGGGTGTGACATTCTTCTTATTCCTCTATTTCATTATTTGGAAGACCAGTGAGATGAAGGCCAAGATGCTTTGAGAGGGTAGGAGTTAAATATCAATACCACGAGGGATTCCCTGCCACTGTTTAGCCCGGCGTATCATTCTTATCACAAATTAGGGATACATAATTACTCTCTCTTCTATAGGAATGAAGCAGTTGTTTTTCATGTTCTATAACAGGTAGTGAGAGAAATTCATGTCTAGTCCCTGAATCAGAGCATGCATCACCACTTGGGTGTCATGGTCAGCAAGATGATGGTTATTGACGCTGGCGGAGAAGCAAAGTTGGATTTGTGAGAAGAAGAATTTCCAGATAGGGGAAAGATGGAATCCGTTGGTTGTTCTTCCAAGAGTTCTCCAGCATACCCAAATGTCAATGAACGTTTCAATGACTTGGGTTCTGTTAAAGTGAGTGACCAAATTTTTGTCATTTAAGTTGAGGGCTGAGCGAATGGAGTCTTCGGTAACTTTAAATGTGAGATGGTTCACCCGAGTTCTGATTGCACTCCTAGGTGAGTTTGGTTCAGATCTGGCGTTGACCCAGAATTCCCTTAGAAATTCATATCTGATAGGTGTTTTTTGGCTGAGGGAAAATCCAATGGTGCATGTCTGCAAGAATCTCATCATTTTTGTGAACGTTTATTGGTGGTTAGATGTGTTAAGACAAAGATTGTGGGTGCGGTGGAGTGGAATTTGGAAGGCTTGTCTGTCCATTAGGGCTTGAGGATCAATTTTGAGATGAAGATTTATTTGGATGGAGATTGGGATGAGTATATTATGAAAATGACATCCATCTATTTGTAACCGGGAAGAGTACAGAGATCTAAAGATTTGTCAGTAAGAGTTTTGGGCTTTGTCGGCTATTTAGACTCCTAGTGAAGGTGGTTGAGAGGGCTTGTGAGAGGGAATTAACTCTTATTTTCATCATTCTCCTATTTAGAGTTATTATTACATCTTTTGGGTGCCTTAATGCATAAAGATTTGCTTCCTGATATGCTCGTGTCATTTAATGTTGTGATTTGATGGGCATCATTGCATTTTAGGAGCGAAGAGAAAGTCAACTTTTTGAAGAGTGATTCAGAAAGTAACACGTTTCTTTTCCGAACCTTCATTTATTCAAATAGAAAATAGGAAAAGAAAGAAGAAAGAAACGAAAGAAAACTTACAAAAGGCTCCCCCTTGATAAGTGCGAGGGAGGAAGTTTCTTAGTTGATGCAGATGTGCTTTAGAAATTGTGAAGAATGTCTTTACAACTTCAAAAAGAGATTTTATTTGGTTTTTGGAACCCATTTGCTTTTGGGGGTTTTGTTTATTGTTTCTGTAGATTCTTTCCTTCTTTTGATTTTCATAGATTTGGAAGAAACACTTAAAGAGGTGTTAGCATTTACAGGGTTTATACTTTTCATGCTTTCGTGTTTTCCAATTAATTTCACCATTTCAGTGCACATAGAATGCCTGTAAATTGTTCTTTCCCCAAAGTTTTTAAAGTTTTGACTTGAGGAACTAGTGGAGTTTGTTGACTCAGATTTATATTTGTTAGAGTCATCAAGATCAGACTTATGTTGGGTTGAGGTTTAAAAATCTAGATTCCTATTTTTGACATTGTTATCCAGTTGTGATTCATTCCGACTACTGCTTTTTACAAAAATAGTCTTGGAACTTTTGGTCCCGTGTATATACCCAATACCTTGACCGTAGTTTCTTGGTGTATTTGTAACGTTCTGAAGTTGGTCATGAGCATTTATGAGACCGTTAATTTCTTAGTTTCCATATGAAACCTTTGATACAGAGTTGCACGCTCGGTCTCATAGTGATCAATTTTGGCTTTATTACTCAAGTTATGCGTCTCAAGTTGTCTTAATTTGAAAATTCATTTTCTCAATCTCCTTTTTGTTGATATATGCAGATGGCAAGATGCTGGATCAGAAAAAGACTTGGAAGAAATCAAGAAATTTAGAAGAAACCCTAGTAGCCGAACCGCATCTTAGCCGTGGGCGAACTGATGAAGTGAACTCTTATCTTATGTCGGTTCAAAAAGGATGGATGTGCTTTATCCGAGGGGGAACTTTATTGGTTGTGGTGATTGTACAAGATTCGAACTATTTCCTGCATGCCTGAAATTCAGTCCAAGGGGAATTTGCTGAAGATCAAGTTTTCATGATGTAGTAGACTGAATGATGACGATTGTTAGAAGATAAAGACCTACATTCGACAGTAACGTCCAAGGGGGAATTTGTTAGAGCATGTTCCGGGTGTGGTCGTTACTGTGCGAATTATGTAATAGTCTAGATTGTGAAATAGGCTAGGTTGCCACCGTACCATGCAACGTACCAATTGGTATGCTAGCAGCATACCAAATGGTACGCTGGGTATGCTGGTACGTTGGGCAAGGTCACCTATAAATAGGTGGAGTCTAGCTTTGCAGTGTAGATTTCTGGTCATTTGTATTTCTATTGAGAGGAGAGATCTGTCCAACCTCTCCTAGTGCTTCATTGATGTATACTTCTTCGGTTTGTAACCATTCGATACAATTAGTGAGTAGATTCTCCGTCTCTATCTTTGTTATGACCTGGAAACGATCCATTACGTGTTTTAACACTTTTAGTTGATGAAGTTCAGATAGGAGAGAGTTTATTTCTTCTTCAAAAGTTTTAAACTTATTTTCATTTAAACGTTTGTTTCTTTCGGAGTTTTCTTAAAAAACTTTGTAGTTTATAGACATGTTGTTGAATTGTATGTGAGGATCTTAATTGTTTCTCATGTGAAGCTTCATAGAGACCGGACGAGTAAGATTCATCATTGGCCATAAGACATCTGTTTGCATGGCATTCTTATTCAGATGATGAATCGGAGTCCAGTTTTCAACTTCAGCCATTAACATTTTCTCTCTCTGCATGGCCTGTTCATACTTTCATTTATAGTATGCTGCATCTTTGAGTTTTTGATTCTTGCATTTAGAGGCATACTGGCCCATTATTCCAAATTTGAAGCACTTTATTTCACTTTTGTCAACTTCGGGTTTGTTAAATTCTAAAGGTTATTTCTTGCTTTCTTCACCTTTTGAGAATTTTTTTCTGGTTGACCAGGACGGATCCTTTTGTTGAATCTCCCAAACTGTTTAGTCAGTAGTGCTAGTGATTTTTCAAATGACTCATTTTCTGTTTCACTTTTAGAATATTATATTTCTGAGTCACTTAAATCTTTTCTTTTTGAATGGATTGGCTCTTTTTTAGTGTTTCTTTTTCTCTTTTCAGAGTAAGGAGCCAGTGGATCGATTTTGGTTTTGGAGAAGTCCAGTATTTCAGACTCTTGAGAGCCTAGAATACAGAAGAGATCATTTAGGCTTTTTTTCTTCCAAATCCAAATTTGATTGGAGATTCATGGTTAGACTTCTCCATTCATGTGGAAGGCTTTTTATAAATTTAATATTTGTTTCCTCATTTGATTTAGAAACATTGAACTTTCTTAGATTGTTGATTATTGTGGCAAAACGGTTGTAAGTGTTTAAGAGTGACTCACTTGGGAGTGATTTGAAAGAATAATACTCGTTTAATGCCTTACTTCTCTTGCTTCTTTTCATTTTCTCTCCTCCATCAAAAAGTTTATTAAGAGCATCCCACATGCACTTCGCTGAGGTATTGCAGTCAACTTGACATAATATCTCATAGGGAAGAGCTATAATGAGAACTGTGTTGGCTCTGTCCTCATTTATTTCTTTGGTCGTGTCTTCCGCTCCACCATATTCTATCTTTGGGTATGGTGCGAGCAGGAACACCGGCTGAGGTTACGGTTTCCTTTATCTCAGGAATGTCGACTGTGTGACAATGAGGTCCATTGGCTAAGCAATCCTATAGGGAACTGTCAACCACTTTTAGAAAGTTGGTAATTCTAATTTTCCATTGTGGATATTCCTCCCTAGTAAGCATAAGGGGGTTTTCCTAAAGAGTCAAGAGATTTCCCATTATTCCAGCTTGAAGACACTTTTGAGGGAATTTTAAAGAAAAGATGTTAAAGAGCAACATCTTTCAATATTGGTTATTCAATCTGCTATGATACCAATTATTGGGTCCCGTAAGGAGCTTTTTAACAATATTGGCACATTTTGATTTAAAAAAGATAAACAAGTTGCGGAAAAAATTAAAATTGAAGACAACTATTCATAAAAGGGTTTTTTTGTATATATAAAATGTAAATAATGGTGTACACGAGTTTATAGTAGAACAATATATCAACAGAAAGAACTTTTCTATGCGAGTAGGTTGTAATTGCTTTGAGAAGATTGTGAATTGTGTGCTTGTTGTCTTACATTATTTGGTGAAGTCCACTTGCTATTTATAGGAAGTAGTAGCAAGTTGCAAGCGAATAATGTTGTTAAGGACGGTTAAATTTGGAGTGTGTCAGAATATATACAGATAAATTGAGGATATTCAATTTATCTCTTTTCAACTGTCTTCAACTACTTTCATATTTAATACCAAGTTGGTATTCATCTTTACTTGTTCTTCACATAAAAGCAGATTTGTTCTGCTCGTGAACTTTATCTTTTGATAGTCCAGAACTCCTTCAGGACTCTTCTTTGAAGACTAGTAATGCTTCCCATTAGAAGCCTTCTACAGAAATGAGGATATCTGTAGAATTTGGTCTGTACAGAACTACTTCGGAAATTCCGGAGTAGTTCTGTACGAATATAGAAATCTTTAAATCGTACAAATTTTTATATCCTTTCTCTTTTAAGGATATATCTTATCTTTTCTTCTAATATTTGACTGTTATCTGTTATATTTATATTGTTTTCTAACAAACCTGGTTAATGAAAATGTATAAAAAGAAGAGGCCGCTGGGGTTCAAACCAGCGACCTCCTGGAGAGAAACAAAAGACTCAGCCAGTGGACTAGTCCCTGCGATTGTGTTTCACTCAAGAAATGAAATACTAAACTAGTTCCAATTGGGTATCATCATCTTCTCCATAAAACCCTACCAAATCCCACCTCCAATTAAGACCATGAAAGAATCACATATGCTAGAAAACGTTGAAAGTGAATGCTACAATTGAATACGAGCGAGTTTTACGAGTTACTGTCACACCCCGGTCCTTAGGAGGCCGAGATTGCCAATATCGTATCTGTTTGAAAAGCCAAAATTAATATATTCTATTAAAATTTGACAGTATAAGGTTACAATAAAGGAAAAGGAATACAATGTTTTAAATCTAGGTCTAGTCTAGGGCGGAAACTAAGAGTCTTTTGGGTTTATTTTCATTCGCGCGCGAGCGAGTCTACGTTTTGGCTCTTAATACACTACAAGAGACGGATCGTAGAAGATTTTTGGAGATCCAATAGTTGAAGGATACTGTTATAGTTTTAAAAGAACGTGATCAAGTCAAAGATCGGGAGATTCAACGTTTAGTGTAGATTTCATCTTCTTTGGGTGAGCAGTTAAGTTTTATTATGAAAACGTTACATGCTCAGGGGGAGATAAGTGCTGAAGATACATGTAAAGGAGATGGTCTGGAATATTTAAATGATGAAGAGGAAGATCCAGAGGGAGATGTAGGTGGTGGATGTACTGGTGCGTCTAGTTTAGCTGTTATTTCTACGGCCGGTACATCTCATGGGAGAAGGTTGTTAGAGGTGATAAGTATGATATAATTCCAATTACACAACAACGCTAAACTGCGGTGTTTACTTTTTCTGAGCAAGGTGTAATTGTTAGAGCATGTTCCTATGCTACGTAGTGTCTCGTGTATTGTATCTAGCCTAGAGCGTTTGTGTGAGTCTTAGTGGCAATATACCAAGGTGGCAGTACCACTTGGTCCGCCGTGCCATTGGTACGGGCGTACCAATGGTATGTTGGGTGGTCTGCCGGTAGTATATTGTGCACTATAAATACTTCGTGTTAGAGAGAGTTCAGAACTTCAGTCATTCTTATCTTCTTAACTGTGTGTTTTGAGTGTGTTTCTCTCTTTACATTGTAATTCTTAGTGAATAAATAAAGCAAAGCTTTATTTACATCGTGTTCATTCCCGATTTATCGAATCTAGCAGTAGTAAGATCCTTCCGTGGTTTTACAAGTGGTATCAGAGCAATCTAGGTTGCTCTACTGCTTTGGTTTGGTCCAATTCGAGATTCCTAGAGAGAGAATGTTAGGTTTTGGTCGTTTTTCATCGATTTTTCTCAATTCTGAGTGATTCAAAGGTTAAAAATGATTTCTGAGTGTTTTTAGAGTGTTCTCGTATCACACTGATCCAAATTCCAGTCTCAATAGTCAAATTTTATTAAAATTCAGTCGAATTAGCGTGGTAGGCCGCTAGTACGGACGAAGAACAATTTGGTACGTGGCTGGTACGCACGGAAATTTTCTTCGTGGTTCTGGTATGCTAGGTCTAGTCCGTAAGGAAATCTTCTAAGTGGTACGTGACGGTTACTCACTGGTACGTTGGCAGTTCCGCCGTACCAGTCTGGTCTGCTTCAAATTGTGGTATGCTGCTTATTCTGGTACGTCCATGGTCCGCTGTTTTAGACTGGTCCGTTTATTTGATCTGGTACATTGGTGGTACATTTGTTGTTTCTGATACGCTGAGAACGAGATTGGTACGCTGGCAGTATATTAAAAGTTTCATAACTTTTGCATCGTAAATCGTTACGAGAGCCATAAGTACTCAAATTGAGCGTCTCTACGAGATCTCTATTGTTCGTTCAAAGTTGATTTTCAAAATCAGATTCTAAGATCTTCGTTTTTGTACTCGGAGTTTTTTCAAAGGATGTCTGGTTTTTACGCATTGGCAGCTACTAAATCTTCATTACAAAGTTTGATGAATTATAATAATGAAATTGGAACAAATTAGAAAGTTCCAAAATTGCTAAAATTGGAGGATTATCATAATTGGAAGCAACGGTTTGAAGCATATATCAATGCATTTGATGTTGATCTTTGGATACCAATTGAACAAGAATACAAGTATCCTAAGAAAAATGGAGAACCGGTCATGCAAAGTGATCTTGATGAAGATGAGCAGAAAGCTTACGCACGAGAAAAGAAAACGTATGGAAATCTCACTATGGCATTACCAAGAGAACTTTTGCATCAGTTTAAAACTTGCAAAACTTCTAAAACTTTGTGGGATGCATTAAAAGATAGGTGTGCAGGAAACGATCAGTATAAGAAAAGTCGAAAGACATTTTTGTTAAAAAAATTTGACAACTTTCAGCATTATGAAAAAGAAAGTATTTCGTACCTGGTTTCTAGATTTTCATATCTTGTTAGTGAACTTGGAGAACTCAAAGTTACAAAAGATGATGATGATTTGAAAGAAAAGTTTTTGGAGGCATTTCCAAATAGCTGGGAGAATTATGTTCTGTTATTGACACATGATAATGACTATTCTAAATGGTCTTTTCACAAATTAACTAGAAAGTTGCAAGCTCATGAGTTAGAAATGAGGGTGAAAAGATCTACACCCGCTCTCAATCAGAATCCAGAGTTGTATTATGGAGATAATTCAGCTACTATGAATGCTAAATCAAAATCGCATTCTAATTCAAATGTTAATCCACCATTAACAGCATTTCTAGCTGGAAAGTCTGGATGATCTGGTTATTCTACAGGTTGTAGTTTCACGATTCCTGAAAAAATCAACAACCAATTCTATTCCTGTTCAAACAGCAGAAGATTTAGCAGCATTGTTTTCGGCTTTCATATCATCTGCTTCTAGGTTGATTTTTAGTCAAATTGGTAATTTTAATTTGTTTCCTGAAGATTTATAATAGCTGGATGATGATCAGTTGCAAAAGATGATTTGGATTGGCAGTTTGCTATGCTTTTCGAAAGAGGAAGAAGATTATGAATAAACATGGAAAGCAGTCTATTATTCGGGGAGACAAACTGGGATTACATAAGTCTAAGCTGAAATGTTACAAATGTTCCAAATTAGGATATTTTGCTCGAGAATGTCATCAATCTTCATCTAAACCAAGTACTTCAGAAAATTTTACGCTAAAGCTATGATATCTCAAAATAATGAGGGGTATGATTGGGCTAAGGATTTTCCAGATGAATCCAGTTTTCTTACAAATGAATCTGCTTTTATAGCTACTGTGCAAGTGGACTTAAGTGATTCTGAGACAAAAGTGAGTGGTTATGAATCCGTGTGTGAATTTTGTTCACAAAAGGATATTCGAATTCAAAATTTGATAAAGGAAAGTGAAGGTCAAGTTACTGAACTCAAAAGAAAGAATAAAGAGTTGGGAAATTATGTCAAGAAATGTCAAGAATTTGATGAAATTTGCAAAGTAAATGAGAAGCTATTCAAAGAAAAGAGTGTGTTGTTGGAAGAATTATTAGATATTCAGCAACAATTGTCAAAAGGTTGTATTCAGAATGATCACCGAAAGTCACAACTTCAACATGAGAATGGTGAGCTCATGTCAAAAATTGTCAAGTTAACTTCTGCTATGAAAAGTTGATCACGGAGGTTGAAGAATATAAGTCTCAAGCAAAAGATGTGTGTGAATATTTTGAGAATCTATTTCAAAAATCCACAGCAAGAGTATAAGCACTTAAAGCATCTAACGATTAACTTCAAAAAGCTTTAGATGTGGTTACTGCTTAATGAACTCAATATCAAATTGTTCAGTCTGAATTGCAAGATAAGATCACTATTGTGAAGAAGGACAAGATTTTGTTAACCAAAAATGTTGAGATCTATAAGGAAAGAGTGGATAAAATTACAAAAGAAGTGCATGCTGCTCATGATGTTATGAGACGAGAAAAGTCTTTGGTTAACAACACCTCTAAGAGTTGATTCAGTCAGAAAAGGTT
>JBCNJP010014944.1:0-10347 GCA_039602395.1 Deinandra increscens subsp. villosa | reverse complement strand
AAGTGTCGGATTCACAATGATGTGTTGTTTCTTCTTCATGACGTAGGACGCCCTCTCGATGTTCTTAGCTGATTCATAAGGATTTTTTTAAATACCATCATTCAGATGCAGACATGTAAATGACTTGGCAATCATTGACCATTTCGGATAGATCTCATTGGTAAAATAATAGGTTGCTCATAATCCATATTATATATATATATATATATATATATATATATATATATATATATATATATATACTAGCCGTGTGCCCGCGCGTTGCGGTGGCAACAGTTTATAGCGCGTTATTCGTCATCTGTTCACGTGCGTTATGACGGCGACGATAAGTTACAATGTGATATTCGTTACTATTAGCGTGATGCAACGCGACAACAAATTATAATGCGGTACATGCGTCGTTCGACGGTGTGAACAATTTAAAAGACTCATTACATAAGGTGCGGGTCGACAATAATTAATCAATGCAATATTTGTTTTCTGTTATAATCACACCCTAGCGAATGGCTTGTGCTCCCTGGTCGGAATAGGCTTGTTTATTCCTTCCATTAGGACCGTACTTCGTACCTCACACGGCTCGTCAATAAACTCTGTTTACATCACATTTTAATACGCCATGTCGAACTGAATAAGATTCCTTGTAGATCTATCCCACTTTTTCGGATATAGTCTATGTCATAATCCTTATATATCTTGTGGGTTCATCAGAAAATTTTATTATTAAGATGAACCATTTAAGAACAAAGTACCATTATATATCGTCACAGAAGAGGGTTGATATAACATGACTAAAAACTTATAAACTTATGAGTATTCAAATAGTCAAAACACATAGACATTTGAAACTTAAACTCTTTTAGCAATTTATTTATTTAGACTTAAAATAGTTTACATTATTACTAAGTTGGTATTCGCCGCAAGCCTCTGTCACTGCTAAAATAATGGAAGAAATCAAATCAAGTTTTTATGTATTTAAGACAAGACAAAAAATATTGGGCTTAGATAAGAGGAAGTGTATAGTGGTATAGTCGGTCTTTTTTTAATAGTTTGTTTTTAATTACCTCTATAAATTATTTGTTTCTAATAAACATATACAAATCAGTTTAGATAATCCATCACCCAAGGGCATTTGACCCTGTAGATGACTCATATCATCCTTAATATTTGAATAAAATAAACATAATTAGATCTCATTAAATATTTGAACAACCAACATTACAATTCATGAAATTAAATTGGATTAATTTGTAGGCTCCTAACTGAGCTATAGAAGAAAGTCAGAAACATATTAAAAAAAGGAGGATTTTGACTTGGTGGTAGTGAAATTTCAGTATTACATCCCAGAAATGTGTGTATTTACCCGTGGTATGTCTCAAATACTTACATGTGTGTTGCTTCAGCCATGAATACATTTGCAAACTGCATCAAAGTTCTAAGAATTTTGTTTAGTACCAGTGTAAACATCGATCTTATAATATCACCTTTATAATCTAAGTGTCTATCAACTGGAGCTCTAGTGATCCTGGTTAGTATCTTGTTGTTTCTTTATGAAACTGTATAATATTTCATTCTTTTTAAGTAAATACCCAGGACTGTAACCAACCTGCAGTTTCTTTTCAACAACTCGGATGCAAATGCCTGAGCATTTTTCTTCACTTTTTGCATATATTCCTGGTATCATGGAGTACCCAACTTTTCTATCATCTATAACCACAATATTGATTTGTATCCATCATGTACTTCAAAGACATTGCCCTATCCATCTTGTAACTCAAACACATTGCGACCCCCATTTCCTACACAATAAATAACAAATTGCACAAAAGAACAGTCCAAAACAGCAAAATGTGCCAAATTTTAAATAAAAAGGTCCAAAAGAGCATAAAACAACAAAAGGAGCCAAAATTTAAAGAAGAAAAAAAGAGTCCATAACAACATAGAAACATCGAAACAACAACGAACCAATATCACATGAGCACCAATACCTCTTTCATTTTTCCTTCAGCTAAATTAAGCTGCTCTGATGTACATATATATTCATTAAAAATAATATATATATGTGTGTGTATATACAATGTAAATTTGTATACATGTACATACAGAATTGGCATTGCTTTCACCTGTAGAGGTTCTCTCAGTTGTTGCTGTTGAAGAAAGTAAAGGTTTGACCTACCCAACTTGTCAATTTTTGTTTTTACATACTCAAATGGAGAAAGTGCCCATCAAGTCAAAAGTCAGTTAATTTGCTTTATCAGTCCTTTTTGAACTTTACAAATAGTTATTGTTTTGAATATGTTTTCTTTTTTAAAGTCCATTTTTTAAAGTTAACAGTCATGTTTATCAAGCTTTTTTTAAACTTTACAAACACTTCTTTTGAATATGTTTTCTGTTTTAAAGTCTTTTTAAATTTGACGATCATCCAAGTTGACCCACTGACTCATAAATAGACTGAATTTGCAACTTCTAATTTAAATAACTGTTCTAAGATTAGACCACAGGTTTTATGTTTTCGCTAGAGCTGGAATTATGCACAGGGTGTATTACCTTCCATGCACAACAGAACAACATGAGAATATAAGCAATTGGCTGTAGAATAATTCTACAGCAAAGCTGTCAAGTGTGAATACAAAATAACATACCTTTCAAGCACATCGCGTGTGGGATTGCCACTTCTAGTGTAATCATAAGGGCCAATTTGAGTTGCTGAAGGCTGCAAAAGCATGAACAAACAACTTCTAATTATCTTCCTTCTTTCTATATGCCATAAAAGCCACACTTAACTTTTGAATGTCAAACCTACTCGTTCTTAACTCAAACTATTAACCCATAGTGCTTATATCTAAACCATAAACTAACATCCATCATAACCAAGTATAATAATACACTTGTCAGAAAGAAAATAAAAGCTACATATGGGGAAAACAACTCATGATACTTTAGTCTACAACACACCACTTAAAGTAGTTACTGAAAAGGAAATCTCATCCTATAATAATTTTTAAAACAAAATGTTACTCACTTAGTTGGATAAAAAACAAAATCTAAAACGTAAGATACACACTTCAAAGAAGGGCGGGCTGGGATTGATGGATAAAGGCTCAAAACGGGTTAAATATGACCTTAAGCAAATCTTTCATAACATTAAAAATCAGAAAATTTCTGACCTTAAGCAAATCTTGAAGCTGCAAAGTAGCAGTTTTTATACCACCTCCTAGCTTACCCTCTAAATCGTACCCTTTTTTATGGACTTCCTCATCAGATCTTGCACTTAATATCTTTGCTACCATTATGTCATTTAGTAATCATAGTGTTAGGAATGAATTGCTTGCCATTCACATTGATTCACAATCATTATATAGATACAGCCTCCTATAGAATCTACACATCGTATCCTTATATTTTCGGATAGTTACAATATATAACCCTAGTCTAATATACCCCCTCAGTCTAAGGCGGAGGATTGCGAAGGTTTAGACTGGAACGAAATTCTTCAAACAGAACACGAGGCAAGCCCTTTGTAAAAATATCTGCAAACTGATGTCGCGATGGAACGTGGACCACACGGATGAGGCCCCGTTGGACTTTCTCTCGAACAAAATGAAGATCGATCTCTATATGCTTTGTCCGCTGATGCTGGATTGGGTTTTCAGACATAAAAATGGCACTGACGTTGTCACAATAAACAATAGAAGTACGTTGCGGGGGCGTACCCAGCTCGAGAAGGAGGTTCCGAATCCAGCAGACTTCGGCGACTACGTGAGCAACACCCCGATACTCGGCTTCGGCACTGGACCGAGAGATCGTGGTCTGTCGTTTAGACGACCAAGAAAGCAAATTATCTCCAAGAAATACACAGTATCCTGATGTAGACCGGCGGGTGTCCGGATATCCAGCCCAATCCGCATCAGTATAAGAGACAAGATGATTAGAGGAACCAGCCCGCATATGTAACCCCATCGAAATAGTACCTTTAAGATACCGAAGAATGCGCTTGAGAGCGTTCCAATGACCAACCCGAGGATCATGCATATGCATACAAACTTGCTGAACAGCATAAGAAATATCGGGGCGTGTGAACGTGAGATATTGAAGGGCCCCTGCAAGGCTTCGAAAATGAGTGGGATCATCAACAGAGGCACCTGCATTAGCGCCAAGTTTGCCTTCGGTATCAACAGGAGTGTTGCACGAGTTGCAGTTAGTCATTTTGGCGCGTTCGAGGATCTCCTGAGCATACTTTGTCTGAGAGAGAAATAACCCATGTGTAGTTCGAGCAACTGAAATGCCAAGAAAATACGAGAGCGGGCCCAGGTCTTTCATCGCAAACTCTTTTGTCAGATGTCCCATTATTCTTTGTTTGAGAGCAGGAGAGGAGGTGGTCAAGATAATGTCATCCACATACAATAGAATGTAAGCGGTGTCACGCCCATGACGGTAAATAAACAATGAGTGATCGCAGAGGCTATGATGGAAACCAATGGTTGTGACAAAATCCGTGAACCGTTGATACCAGGCCCGGGGAGCCTGTTTGAGGCCATATAGAGATCGCTTTAATCGGCAGACATGGTCTGGAAACTGAGGATGTCGGAAGCCCATGGGTTGATGCATATAAACCGTCTCCGAGAGGTACCCATGTAGGAAGGCATTTTTCACATCTAACTGACTGATATCCCACTGATGTGCCAAAGCGATGCTCAGAACGGTTCGAATTGTAGCCGGTTTTACCACTGGACTAAACGTATCCTGACAGTCAATGCCCACCTGTTGAGACCTGCCATCACAAACAAGACGCGCCTTGTAGCGCTCAAGAGAACCGTCAGCTTTAAATTTATGTTTAAAAAGCCAAATACACCGGACTATGTTCATGTCTGGGCGGCGAGGTACTAACTCCCACGTCTTATTATCTATAAGGGCAGTAAATTCATCAGCCATTGCACGGTGCCACGTGGGGTTAGATAAGGCAGCGGAGGGGGATTTGGGCAACGGTTCAGGAGACGAGGAGGCAGAGAGATTGAAAGGGATTTTAGGTTTGCTAATGCCGGACATGCTGCGAGTGTGGATGGTCCGCTGGGGTGGCGGAGGAGGGGCTGGTTGGGGAGTGGTAGCCGAGGTGGAGGCTGGTGTGTTTGGTTCCGAAGAAGGAGAATTTTGGGCCGAGGGAGAAGGTGAGTGGGCTGATGTAGGAGATGTGGGAGAATTAGGTGGGCCGTGTGTAGGGCTGTGGGCCGCTGGGCTGGGCGGAGATGTAGGCTGATGATTAGTGGACGTGGGCGGTGTCCACACGAAGGGAGGTGGGTCCGAATCAGGAGAGGGGCCGGGTGTGGGACGAGGAGAAGCAAAGGGGAATATGGATTCGTCGAACATCACGTGGCGGCAGATGATAATCCGACGAGTGGATAGGTCATAACACTTATACCCACGGTGGTTAGAAGGATGACCTAGAAAAACACACGGCATCGAGCGGGGAGCCAGTTTGTGTATAGTTGTGGAGGGAATGAGAGGGTAGCATAAGCACCCGAAGGTTCGAAGATTGGTATAGGAGGGGTGTTTGTGGTAGAGGAGATATGTGGGGGTGCGAAAGGATTTGACTTTGGAAGGAAGAATGTTTAGGAGATAGGTGGCATGTTGTAGGGCATGATGCCAAAAGGTGACCGGGACGGAGGCATGTGTGAGAAGGGTGCGAATGAAGTTATTAATTGAACGAATTTTTCTCTCGGACTTACCATTTTGAGAGGACGTATGTGGGCAAGAAAAACGAAAATGAATACCGTTTTTGGCACAAAAGTCATGAAACGACCGATTGTTGTATTCGGTACCATTGTCGCATTGAAAAGACTTTATAGGAATGCGAAATTGTGTCGCAATATAAGAATGAAAAGTGGCGAAGATAGAGAAGACGGACGACTTGTTTGCAAGAGGGTAGGTCCATAGATAGTTTGTAAAGTCATCCAGAAACAAAACATAATATTTATGACCGCTTGAACTAATGACAGGAGATGTCCAAAGGTCACTGTGAACAATGTCAAATGGTGACAAAGTAGTAGAAACAGAATCATAAAAGGGTAATTTTATTTGTTTCCCAAGAATACAAGTTTGACATAACGATTTATTAGAAGAACTCATTACATCAATACTTTTATTATTATGCAAAAAACGAAGCAAAGAAGCGCCAGGGTGGCCCAAGCGTGAATGCCAGAGATCTTGGGAGATAGCAGCAAAGGTGGAAGGATTCTGAAAAGTTGAAAGTTGAGGTAGCAGTGGATAGAGCTCCCCGGTGCTATTACATCGGAGGATAGGTTTGCGCGTCCGGAAGTCCTTCAAAAGAAAACCAAAGGCGTCAAATTCAATGGAAATATTATTATCTTTAGTTAAACGCCGGACACTCAAAAGATTTTTAATAAGGTGGGGAGAAACAAGAATATCATTTAGACGAAGAGGGGGGTAAGGATGGGATAAACGGGTCTGACCCGTTCCATGGATGGGAAGTGTGGCACCGTTACCAACAACGATGTTATTCAACCTGTCATTATAAACATAAGAGTGTAGTTTACCTGCGTTGTGAGACATATGATTGGTGGCGCCGGTGTCCATGTACCACGTGTTATCGGGCTGCAAAGTGTTTGTGTGAGCCCCCGGACCCAAGTATGTAGAAGTGTGGTAATCTGTATAGCATGGGGCTGCATGGTAAGCCTGCGGGGGTGGTCCTAGGATCCCCGGAGCAGTGTTTGTCGGCGGAACCCCACGGCCATAAGAGGTAGGAGGGTTGGTGGGGTGGGGACATGGTGGCGGCGTTGGGCAAAGCTGCCATGTATAGCCAGGTGGCGGGGGGTTGTTGTAGGCAGGATACGGCGATGGTGGAGGGTTGGGGGAGTAGCCACGGCCCCGATAATTGTTGTTCTTACCCCGGGAGCCACGTCCCCGAAAACTGTTACGTCCGCGACCGCCTCGAAAAGAGCCATCAGAACCGCCCCTAGTGTCACGACCGGGTGCTTCAACGGGATACCCCCTGCCGTCGTGAGAGTTCTGAGAAGGAGAAGGGGAGGCCGAATGGCCGGCTGGAGCATTCTGGGCAGCGACATGTAGGGCTGTGTTGGTGGTTTGCGAGTGACGGGCCTTTCGTGTTTCTTCCAGAATGAGCCGCGAACGCGCCTCATAGAAATCCGGCAGGGGTGTGGTCTGTTGAATGAGCATGGCCACACCATCATATTGGTCATTGAGCCCGGAGATCAACTGCAAAACCATTCGTTGGTTCGACACCGGAGCGTTGACATTGGCTAACTGATCCGACAACTCCTTCAGGGCTTGACAGTAGGAGGAGATGTCAGGGAACGAATCAAGTTTGGTGCTAACAAACTGATGTTCCAGTTGAAGAGCCCTTGAATGTTCATTGTCACCGAAGATGTCTTGCAACGCTTTCCATGCAGAGCACGCGGTGGCGTCTTTCTTGATGAGAGTGCCGAGGAGTTCTAGGGAAATAGTCCCGTAGATCCATTGAAGAACAATGGAATCGACCCGTTTCCAGAGGGCCACATCGACCGGCGGGGCTGGTTTGTCAGATGTAGAGGCTGGAGGGGTCGGCGGTTCAGAGCTCTCCAGATGGTCGTAGCAGTCGAAAGCACGGCAGTGGATCTTAAACAGTTCAACCCACGACGTGTATTTGCCAGACTTGGTTTCGAGAGGGAGAGGGATGTAGTTTTTAATGTTGGTTACAGCGAGGGCAGGGTGAGCAGCCATGATTGTCGAAGAGGTTGAAGGGAGGACGCCAAGAGGATGGCGACGGCAGAATTAGGGTTTGGGGGGAGGAGGCCGAGAATTTTTCAGAGAGAGGAGAGAGAGGGCCGAATTTTGGGTGATACCATGTTAGGAATGAATTGCTTGCCATTCACATTGATTCACAATCATTATATAGATACAGCCTCCTATAGAATCTACACATCGTATCCTTATATTTTCGGATAGTTACAATATATAACCCTAGTCTAATACATAGGTTTGTTATTTTTTGCTCCTTTACTCCAAAGCTTGAGGTTGTACTAAAGTTGAGGTGTTTTTTCTTGACAATAAATGGCTTTGTATTCTTACTTTATTTGTTCCCCAGTTCCTTCCACAGATTGTTTTATACCACCTCCTTTACTCCATAGCTTGAGGTTGTACTATTCACCCAGTTTTCATAAAGTGCAGTGGATCCCCTAATCTAGTTTCTATAATCATACTTTTAAGAAATATATGACAAAAGCAGTTTCACTAAAACTTGTTACCACTTCTCTATTTTCCATTTTATTGCTGCTAATTGCTATTAACAAACATGGTTACCTAGCAGTGGTTGTACGTTGCTCATAGTTTTAGTCCACCCCAAAATTGCTAAATGATAATACAATAAACAAACTCTAACCTAGCATTTAAAAGAGGACATTTCGATGCAAATAGAAAACTCATCCATAGTAGACTGTGAATCTGCACTAAAATATTTAGATACTCGTATATTTTGCTTTTTGGAGTGGATCATAAGAATAGTAGAATTTTGATTTTCTATAGTGGTTAAGAGCTGCTTCATTTACCAAAATAGAGATTGTCTTTCCACATATAAGAATTTTGATTGTGAAATAGAATACAACAGTGGATGGGTCAATATTTCTTCATTGACATTTCAAAGTCTGAATTAATTTTATAGAAGTGCAATTTTCATAAATTATTCTAGGCGATGCTGTCCAAACTTTGTTGACTACACAAATTTAAAGTTTAATACATAAATGCTTAGGAAATTTTGGCCTTATTTCATATAGAATCCCTTTACAAAAAAACTAAAACCATGTTTGTTGATTATATTTTCAATACTTCTTTTTTACCACATCTAACATAAGAATTGAACCATTTTAACATCATTGCTTCATATATACCTTGCATAGCAATGGAGAATCATAACTGAATTCATGTTATATCAAGTATATCAATATGACATGACAGATACAGAGCACACATACAAAATTTGTTGTCTCAGTCAACAAACAAGAGCACGCATACAACATAACTTACTTCTTTCTTACAAACATGAGTCAAATAACACTTTTATGCTTTCAGTATATTTTTATAAACCTTCCATGTTTTCTAAGAGATATTAATGCTTTCTTACAGCACATGAGTCAAATAACAACACAATCAATTAACTTCAAAAATTCAATAAAAAATGGAGGTGTTGAACTGATATCCTAATTCTTTTTCGTTTTTAACTTCAAAAGGTCAAAACTGATACTCTTCTTTACATAGAAATCAGAAAATGAACCCAAAAAACTTGTACAACAAACCTTATTTCAAGTATAAAAACTTAAAAGGACCATACATGAATTCTAATATCATATCCAAACACAATTTATCAAGTTTATAGCTACAAAACATCACGTAGAGGATAAACAAAATGATTTGAAATAAGAAAATAACATAAAGCACAAACATTTTCAGATTTAACTAATTGAGAGGGAGCTTAAATGTACCTCAAAATCAAATTATCTCAGCGAACACTGGTAATTCTCAGTTAAGCTTAAATAAGATTTAACTATCATAAATCAAAACGAAATGAGAACATGAATCAGAGTTAAGTAACATAAGTCAAAATAAAAATTTACCTCAAATTCTCTTCGGTTATGTGAAGATGGTAAAGGAGAGCGAGGTGTGTACTTATAGAGGCATTGAATTGAAAATTCGAAATTTGAATTGAAATTTTGAATCGAGCGCTACTTTCATAATCGTGAGTCTGCAAACTTTGCCCAAATTATTGTGTCTGCATTTTTACCTAAATTGAAATCTGAAATGGAGTTTATCCGAGATTAGGGTTTTGTGGACTTTGAAGATGAAAATAGACTTACTCAAAGAGGAGATTCCCTGATCAAAAGCGATGAGCTATGTCTGGCTTGGCTTCTGCAATGAAAGCTATGTCTGGCCTTGCTTGAAACGAATGATGGATGGAGAAACAATGGGTTGAGAAGCATGGATGGAGAAGCAGATTATAACCTAAATTGGTAAGCGTATGCGTGAAAGGTGCAGCTCTGGGTTACTTGAAAGCAAACTGAATAAACCCTCAAATAGGGAGATTCGCCAGCACCATTTTTGTTTTGTTTTTGAAAAAGTTCGCAGGTTCAAAAAAGTCAAGAAAGAAGAAAGGGGTTAGAAAAAATCAAGCGTCGGTTCTTTAAAATGCTTATACCCGGTTTAAGACCACATTGAGTGAAGAAAGGGTTGCAATGCATCATTGTGTTGTACATTGTGCTTGGTGAGTTATACGTGTCTTAATTTTAAGACGCCTAAATTACGAAAATGTCATTTTGATCAATATGTATTATATAGTAGTATAGATAT
>JBCNJP010014943.1:0-10348 GCA_039602395.1 Deinandra increscens subsp. villosa | reverse complement strand
GTTTCGTTCGAGCAGGTCTACTTAGTTTCGCTGGCGACACTATAGTTTCGCCACATAGTATCGCTGGATGCATAGACAGTTTCGCTGTATAATTTCGCCTAGAGAACACACAGTGTCGCTGGTCGCGAGAAACACATAAATCAGCCTAAAAATCAATCTAACAGCTTCCATACTTCATGTGATTCAATATTTAGCATGCATAAACATTTACCAACATCAAACAACAAGTTTTAACACCTTAAACATGGGTTTTCACATTCAAATCACCAAAAACACATTTTAAACCTAAAATGACCTAACTAGCATGAATCTTCATTATGGTTTGATTTCAAATGTAAAGTTACAGACTTTATGATAGATCTAGCCTTCCTAAGCATCATATCAGAAGATCAAGAGATTACATGAAGATCTAAGCATGCTTTAAGGTAAAACACATAAAAATGCATAAAAATGGTTTTGGGACTCACGATTCGATCTAGGGTCCGAATGGATGAGATGAGATGATGGTTTCTTGATGGTTCTTCTCGACTGGCCAGAGATCTCGAGAGAGCAGGTGGAGAGTGGTGTGTGTTTTGTGTAAAATGATGCAAAAATGGGATAATTAGGGTTTTATGTCATTATATATCAGAGGTTAGTTTCGCTGGCTAGTTTCGCTGGCCAAGCGAAACTGACTCTGAGCACTTGTAGATCAAACAGCTTAGCAGGCTACCGAGCGATTCTACAGTTTCGCCCGGTAGTTTCGATGGTAACCAAAAAGTGATCAATTTACATTCTATTATTAATACTAAATCATGTATTTAAATCACATTGCACATAATAACTATAAATAAATGAACACATAACACATATGGACGGGTTCGGTGATCAACCAAAGGTCGTGGACGTATTCGGCCTAGTTAAGCATTAGTTACTAAGTTAACACTTATAACGTAACTAACGGAGATTGTCTAACGGAAGTTAACCTTGGAATTCTCGGATGTCACAATCCTCAAACAGATGGACAGACTGAACGTACCATCCAAACTCTCAAGGATATGCTTAGAGCATGTGTGCTCGACTTCAGAAAAAAATTGGGAGACTCATTTACCACTGGTAGAATTCTCCTATAACAACAGTTACCATACCAGTATTGGAGCCGCTCCATTTGAGGCTCTCTACGGACGAAAATGCAGATCACCAGTCTGTTGGGCCGAGGTCAGTGAGAGCCAACTCACTGGACCTGAATTAGTACACGAGACCACGGAGAGAATCGTGCAAATCAGAAACCGCATGAAAGCGGCAAGAGATAGACAAAAGAGTTATGCAGATAAACGCCGAAGGCCTTTGGAATTCGAAGTCGGCGACAAACTACTGCTAAAAGTCTCACCATGGAAAGGCGTTGTACGCTTTGGAAAGCGCGGGAAGTTAAATCCTCGCTATGTAGGACCATTCGAGATCACCGAAAGCATTGGTCCAGTGGCTTACCGTTTAAATTTACCTCCTGAATTGGATGGAGTACACAACGTGTTTCACGTTTCGAACTTGAGGAAGTGTTTAGCTGATGACACTCTCGTAGTTCCATTAGAAGAACTACAAATCGATGAACAACTGCGATTTATCGAACAACCCGTGGAAATCATGGGCCGTGAGGAGAAAACACTAAAATGAAATAGAATTCCCATCGTCAAAGTGAGATGGTAATCTAAGCGTGGACCGGAGTTCACGTGGGAACGAGAAGATCAGATGAGAAAGAAATATCCTCACCTATTTGACCAAGCGTCAGCATCTAATCAGGGTATGAGTTAAATTTTGGGACAAAATTGCCTTAACAAGGGGATGATGTAGCAACCCTAAAATTTTTCTATTCCTTCCACAGAATTTTCTATTCCTTCCACAGAAACCGTACCAACTTAAGGCAATTTTCAGGACGAAAATTCCTTAACAAGGGGATGATGTGACAACCGGCAATTTCCCAGGCTAACCTCGTTAATAACTTGTGTTATATTTCAATAACGTCCGTTAACATCCGTTACGTTACCTCAGTTAACTAGAACAGTTACACGAACACTGCACATGTGTCTAGACGACGATTAACTTACTTGAATAATTATATTTTATGATTTTATGTGAATTATATTTTATAATTTCATGAAAACGTTTTGTCATTTTATGTGACAAATATATCTATGAGTTTATGTGGTATATAAGTATATATATATATATATATAAACATTATTTCTTTTTATGATTTTATGTGACGATATGTTACGTAAATTACTCGAAGTGTTTCTATAATGTTATAGGAATCTAAACGCGTATAGTTATGGGGTTATAACTATGATTTTATGCGAAATATATATATAAATTATATTTTTCTAAAACTTCGTTTGTTAAATACATTTTGACGTACACTTGAATAATCATCGTCAAGTTACCCCCGTTAACTTCGTTAGAGTGTTCGTTAATATTTTGTAACCTTGAGGGAACCATTCTGTAAATTCTGAAACTTGTTTCTTATTTAATAAAAGCTTGAGGGACTGTATCTGCAATTACTAAAAGTCCAATCCTACTTTGTAAAACCTTAAGGGACTGTTGTTGCCAAGTCGCCAAAGTGAATTGATTGTCAAATTAAAAACCCTCGACGCTACCTCTTCAAAATCCGGCAACCGTCTGCCGTTAAACTCGCGATTAAACCTTGCCTGTTACGAATTTATGGCATTACCTTACAATCATCACAAGTCATAACTCGGTTCCTCCAAATCATTGAGTCCATTTGTGTTTTGGAACTCCCGAAACCTCCCAGAGCACCACCATGAAACCACCACAAAATCCTTGAAGAAAATTTTCCGGCGAACTCGAGGATTCCGGCTGAATCCCCACCGAAACAACACCAAATAGAGACCCCTGTGATCGCGAGAACAACTACAACCCGTAGAGCATCATCGTTTGTCCCGATATTGAAGCTCAAGTTCGAAACGGGTTTGAGTTCGGTTACGTTTTGGCTTCAATAACGCATCAAAAACTCATCTTTGTTTCAAGGTAATCGTTTACCCTTGTTAATCGCACATATTCCTTCACTTTATTTCTGTTTTCGCGATTTTCCGGTGACCGGAACGAAACTCCGGCCACCGGAGTTATGTTGAAGAAGATTATCACGCGAAGGTACAAGTTATATATTAAACTGACTATTTCTTAGCACAAGCGGGTCTGTAGCGCGGGTGGTCCGTGCCTGTGCTGGTGACCTAGAGGTCGCCGGTTCGAATCACGTCCATATCCCCCCCTCAAATCCGTTTTTTTTCTTCTTTAATAAACCCTCTCATGTTTTCCACTGTTTTGATGTGTTTGGACCCAGAGGTCACGGGTTCGAGTCCCGTGACCCTCACTTCTCTTGTTTTTTTTTTAGGGATTTTAAGCATCATTGGGTCTAAAAACCCAAAACTACTATTACACAATTATTAAATCTCGACCCGTAAATGTTTCCGTAGACCCCGTTAGGATACTCGTTGAACTTTTATATTATGAAAACGATAAGATTTAAATAAATCTAAAAATTCAATGATTTCGTTATTATTAATAATAAAACATGGAAATACATATAAGTATATATATATTTGATTTATTGTCATACGAACGTCTTAAAGATGTTCTTTAAACTCTTGAATTTATGTCACGACACATAAATATATATTTAGGACGTTTTATTTCATTTTCGACTACGCCACGATATCTATATTTACGAATATAAATATATATATTTACCGATGATCCCTATATTTATTATTTGGGATGACTCACGTACATTGGTTTTTGTAAATCCTTGTGTCCTTGATTTAAGTGTCATTTTGACTACTTTCGAACAAACGATTTTCGCTACGAATTAAAAGTGTCACCTACGTCATATTTGGAATTACTTGTTATAGTACCGTCGTCTAGGCTATGTTACTCATGTGCAAACACACACTTACGTATGTAAAAATCGATAGGTGTTCGGTAATTACGCAAGACTCGGAAGTCCAATTAAATTGTAGCAGTGCACCCTAAGGTGAGTTTCACAACCTTTACGTTACGTCCGGTTTTGGACGATAACACACGCAAACACGTTACACCCGGGTTAGGGTGATACACAACAACTACCATGTATGATTAAAGTAGAAATCCAGTATATATCACATGTTCACGTAAAATGCTTTATCTTTGAAAGTCCTTACTTATCGAACCGTTAATAGCAAATAGCGAGGGGATATTGGGTAGTACTACTGGGGTCTGACAAACCCCACTCAGCGGGCACGAGATGCACCACCCGACTGGCGGTCGGACTGAGGACAATGTCAGCCTAACTTACCGTGATCGAGTAGACACGGAGAAGGAAAACCACGTAAGGAATTATTCCTACAACTAATTGGTCAGCTTCGGTTGCGAACGTTTTAGTGACATGAACTTAGGCTCGCTACCTACGATATGGATTGTACTGTTAATATACATGCTTATATACGAATAAAAATTGTTGTATTCGTACTGCATAACTATACTAGATATACTTATGTGCTTATGTGAACTCACCAACATTAGTTGACACTTGCTCCTATGCATGCTTTGCAGGACGCTAGGAGAATCTGATTTTTGGGCACGTACGTTGGCTAAAACCTTTTATTTTGGGAATTGGTTTTTAAATCTTTTCAACTTGAACTGGTATTTACTTATCGGCGCTTGCTTGCGTAACTTGACTTTTATGAGCTTCCGCTAAACTTTAACTCTGGTTGGATATTTCCCGTTTGGAAATATATTTACATTTTGAACCCTTAACTTATGTTTGATGTAACTAATGACTCGGATCCTGGTCTGGTTCACACCCCACACGGTAAAACTCCGTTAGTGGAAATTGGGGGTGTGACACAAATGCCAATTACCGGTCAAATTTAGGTGGGTTGTCAGCCAATAGATCTATCATTGTTACCGTAGGCTTTGTATTGTTAATAATTACACTGGTGGATGATGAAACAAAATAGTTTGACATATAGCATGTAATCACACATAGACATAGAATGAAATCGCATGGTTTATAAAATGAACAAAGAATTGCTATTTGAATATGTAAACTTCACAACACGAATCACCCTTTGAATGAATCACCATCCAAATGGTAACACGAATTGATCATTTAATGCCACAATGCAAATCACCATTCGAATAAATCACCATTCAAATGATAATGAGAACTGATCATTTAATACCACAATGCAAATCACCATTTGAATGAGTCACCATTAAAATGATAATGAGAATTGGATATTTAAACCTATATTTTGTCATAGGATACATGTTACAACCCCAAAATGATAAAGTGAAAAAGGGGTAAAGAATACTCACACGATTAATAGGTGAAATATGAAAATAGTCTGTGCGGTATGGAGATAGCCTATCGGTGTCCTAAATTATAAAAAGACACCTTAAGGTTTAATGATATGGGTCAAATATCTAAGTCAACCATTTAGACTAGTCGAGTCTAGTTAAATTAACTCATTTAACCATTCGTGATAATTATTTGTTTTGATAAATGTATCTTTATTCTACAAAATAGATATAAGTGTATTTGAATATTCAAGTAAACGTGTTTCCATAAATACTGGTTATATTTCGAGCGAGTCGGATAAATAATATTGTTGTCTTAGGTTGTGTTCGTTTATTTAAAATGCATTGAATATATATATATTTATATATACTGTATATGACAAAAAGAAATATATATAGTTTACTAATAGTTGATTTATTTAATAAGTCCCAGTCTCAACTCGGTTTATATAAAATCTATTTTACTAAAGTTATAAGTATAATAAATAGATTTGAGACACATTTTAATATAATAAAAATTCGTAAATGTTTTTATACAAATAAAATTAAACTATGAATATAAATTTCACTATAGCAAATATGATTTAGGATTAACGCACGAGGTGCTTATATTTGAGGAGTATATATAAGATTAGTGAAAATATATTTTTCTTTAGAAAATATGGTTAACCCGAATGCTCGACTACGACATAAAAATAATAACGAACGATTACTCACTTAAAGCAAGCAAGGAGAAGGAATGTAGTAGGAGAATGTCGAATCCACTCGTGAGTCTTCAAAGGTAGATAATTTCTTTCTGTCGTGGAATTTGGAATGAGAAATGGGTATATCTTTGTGAGCGTTTTTTAGAGTAAGAAATGAGTTTCGGTGTGTTTATTTTTTGTTCAAGCATGTTGTATTTATACATGAAATCTTAGCATTTGGTAATCCTTGGTAACACTTGGTATCGCTTGGTAACACTTGGTAATCCTTGGTAACACTTTGTAATCATTGGTAACACTTGGTAGATCTTGTAATCATTGGTAGATCTTGATAATCCTTGGTAGATCTTGTAATCATTGGTAGATCTTGTAATCATTGGTAGGTCTTGGTATAGGTTTAATATTTGAAATGGTTTATTTATAAAAAAATAATCGATGGATATATTTATAAAACTATATAAATATTTTTTTTAATCATTAGTATTTTTTACAATTATTGTATAGCGTTGGAGTTATCAAATAATATCACCATTGGTTTCGTGTTTGGTTGACTCGGGTATGACCTTAACATGCATAACATATATAAAAATATACATCTATATATATAAATAAAATGAAACGAGGGTAAAAATATAATTTCATGATTTTGCTTGAATAAAGATTGAAATTACATGGATAACTGAAACGGGTCGGGTTACAAATATGAAAAATAGACGGATGTCACAAATACAATAAGAATTTGGTCGATGCGGTTATACAAATGACTTGTTGGTGTATTTGGTGGACAATAAACGAAGTGGTTCACAAAAGATATATTAATGGGGAAGATAAAATCAAGGGGTTTTCTATGGATACCAATAGAGCCAATAGAGCAAAGATGAATATGACCACAAATTGAGAAAAAATTATGCAATTCTGTTTTTGTAAACTAATGTAATGGGTAGATCATTTTTTGGTGGTGTGTATATATCGTTCGGTCTTTTGGAATTGGTTTAGTCTTTTAATAACATCTAGTTGTTCAAATAAAGAAAAGTAAATCTAAACCAGATACGTGACTTTTACCTGATATCACTTTTCATATTTATCGCCATTACATATTTAAACTAATACGGATGTCCTAACACGAAGTATTCAAAGTCAACCCAAAAAGAGGTGTAAAAAAACGGTTAATTGAACAAGACCGATTTTTTATCCAGAAACCATATCGGTTATTAACCGGAATATTAAAAACCGGTTTCTAATCAATCCAAACCGGTTTGAGGTTTTTAAATCATGAACCGATCAAAAAAACATGTCATAAATTAACTTATTAATTGAAAATTATATATATTTTTTAAAAATACCATGTTTTTTTTATCAATTAACCGTTTAGGTTAACATGTGGACCGGTCTCACCAACTAGAGTTGGTGATCGTTTTTTTTCTTTCAAAAACCGATTGTGACCATCTGTGATTTTTGAAGCACCCGTTAACTCGGGTTGTGCACCTCTAAACCCAAATTACCCAATCTTCTCTCAGGGGCATCCGGTGGGCTTGTTTGTATTTAGAATCCCTCTGTGTTCACTCTAGCCGGGTCAATTAAAAATAGATACTATCTTGTTCTCAACGGGATTCTTGGGGGGTCGGGTAAAGTAATTAATATAGCAAATATCTACACTCCTAAGGACCCGGTGGTTCGCCGGGCACTGTGGGAAGATCTTTTAAAAATAAAGAAAGAATCCACGGGTCTATGGTTGTTCATGGGGGATTTTAATGATGTTCGGACACCGGATGAGAGGGTTAATTCACAGTTTGTCGAACTAAATGCTATATATTTTAACGATTTTATCACAAGGGGGGATCTATTGGAATACAACATGGGTGGGGAGTTATATACTTATGTATCTGACAATGGCGAGAAAGCAAGCAAGCTCGATCGCTTCTTGGTATATAAGGAATTTCAGGATCACTGGCCGAATGCATCAGTCGCTTGCCTCCCAAGCTCTATTCGGATCACAGTCCCATTACCCTCACCACATCAGCGGCGGATTTTGGACCGGTTCCATTTAAATTATTCAACTCGTGGCTAAATAATGCAAAATTTATTGACTTTGTTGTCACGCAAGCCTCAAACTTCACTTTTAATGGGCCGGCAAATTTAGCGTTGGTAACAAAGATTAAATGGGTGAAATATAAAGTGAAGGATTGGATTCAAGCGGAAAGGAGGGCTCGAGATGTCGCATACACAGCTGCAGAATCAGACCTGGAAGCAATTGAGTCAATAGCAACTACCAAAGCCTTACATGCTAATGAGATTCAAAAGCGGAGTGAATGCAAGAAACTCATCATGGAGACGGACCAAACTAATACCAAGGATATGAAGCAAAAAGCTAAGGGCAAATGGGCAATGACGGCGATGAAAACTCAAAATATTGTCATGGGATAGTAAGCGCCAACAACAGTTGCATCAATGGGCTGATGGTGAACGGCACTTGGAACACCAGCCCCACAGTCATAAAAAATAAGGTTTATGAGTTTTTTTTCTAACAAATTTGACCATGTGGAGGACCGCCCGCCCTTTGTATGTTCGGACCTTGGGACATTGACAGAGGAGCAAGGAACGAATCTCACCCAGCCGTTTACTCTGTGGGAGATTAAAAACGCAGTTTGGGAGTGCGACATAGATAAAGCGCCGGGGCCCGACGGTTTTAATGTTATTTTTTTAAGAAAGTGCTGGCCAGCATTCCAACTAGATTTTCTTAAATTGTTTGAACACTTGTATGCCACAGGTACCCTCACAGCGAATGCCTTTGCAACGTTCATAACTCTTATCCCAAAATCAAAGTCACGAGGATCGTTGGGGGATTACTATCCGATTTGTCTAATTGGGCTCATGGATAAAATCATCTCAAAGTCTTAGTCAACCGGCTAAAATCGGTAATTTCAGGTCTGGTTTCTTGAGGAGCAAACGACATATATTTAAAAAAGGAGCATACTAGATGGACCATTGATTCTTAACGAAAATTCTAATCATATCAAGAAGAAAAAAGGATCGGACATGTTTTTTAAAGTAGATATCAACAAGGCCTTCGATTCTCTAAACTGGGGGTTTCTGTTGGAGGTACTTAGGCAAATGGGATTCCCTCTCCTCTGGCGGAACTGGATACACGCGATCATCTCAACATCTAGAGCATCAGTTATTGTCAACGGTTCCCCAACGCAAGAGTTCGACCGTAAAAGGGGATTGCGTCAGGGAGACCCTCTTTCACCTTTTCTATTTATAATTTATATGCATGCTTTCACATGTTTTATAAAAAAAACGCCCAACTTGGGTTTTATTCATGGTTTAAAAGCGCAACCCCATAGCCCCCCACTAACACATTTAATGTTTGCAGATGACGTCATATTCATGGGAGAATGGTCCGGGTCAAATGCGAACAATATAAAGATATTGTTGAGATGCTTCTATCTAATCTCAGGCCTTGGGATTAGTCTCTCAAAATGCACTTTATTTGGTATTGGGGTGAATCAAGGAGAACAAGATTAGATGGCTCAAATCATGGGATGCAAGACTAGAATGTTCCCGTTTAAACATCTCGGTTTACAAATAGGAGCAAATATGAATCTCATAAAGCATTGGGCACCTATCATCAACACATTCAAAACAAGGCTTACCCCATGGAAAGCAAAAACACTCTCTTTCGCAGGTCGTATTACTCAATTCTGTACTTAACTCACTTCGTACATACTACTTTTCACTTTATAAAGTTCCTGCAGGTGTGATTGAGACACTTGATTGCATAAGGAGGAACTTTCTTTGGGGAGGAAGCGATGAGCACAGGAAGATTTGTTGGTTCGCATGGGAGAAGATGACAAGAGAGAAGGAGTATGGTGGAATAGGACTTGAATCACTCAAAGAATCTAATATGGCCCGCCTGGCCAAGTGGTGGTGGAGATTCAAGAACGAGAATAACTCTTTATGACGGAGGATTGTTTGGGATATACATATTACAGCTCGCGGTCATGGTCCTTTATCCCCGCAAAGGTCACCGTCCCTATGTAACACCCGTGTCCGACCCATTTGCAAAACCCGACCCAAATTTGAACTCGTAACACAAATCGGAGTTTTGAATTAACAATTACCGAAAGACTTCATCTAAATTAAACATTTAAATTATGTTCGGGATACTCGATAATCCTTTTTGAAAGCAAAGTAATAAATTTGTAAAGTTTTAGATTAAACGATTTGACTAAAACAAAAATAAAGCAATTTTGTGCTTTTACGCGATTTCGGTATTCGATTTATTGTTTACCGGGAATCTCGGGGTTTTTATCTCAAAA
>JBCNJP010014942.1:0-10350 GCA_039602395.1 Deinandra increscens subsp. villosa | reverse complement strand
GTTCACATCTCACGGGTTCACTAAGTTTTGCAAAGATAATGGAATTGCAAGACAACTTACTGCCCCATACTCCCCACAACAGAATGGAGTGGTTGAACGAAGAAATCAGACAATAATGTCCACAACTCGTAGTATGTTAAAGGCTACAAAAATGCCACAAGATTTTTGGGCTGAAGCAGTCAGACATGCTATTTACATACTAAATCGAGTTCCAACCAAGGCTGTGTTGAACAGTACTCCTTACGAAGCTTTGAAGGGTAGAAAACCCAAAATGGATCATTTGAGGATATTTGGCTGTATTGCATATGCCAAGGTAACCATTCCTAACCAGAAGAAATTAGATGACAGAAGTGTCAAAATGGTTTACCTAGGATCTGAAGAGGGATCAAAGGCATATAGGCTATTTGATCCAGTTAACTACAAAATCTGTGTTAGCAGAGATGTAAAATTCAAGGAAGATGAGATATGGAACTGGAAAGAATACTTGGATGATATGGATAATGGGAATGCTGAATGGACTGACTTTGTAACGTCAGAAAAGCAGTTAGAGACTGCTCACGTTACTCAAAGAGAAGAGTCATCCAATTCAGAAGATGAATCTGAAGAAGAAGGTGCATATGAGAATGATCAGCATCAATCACCTTTGAATCATTCGGAGAATTCCCACACGCCTCATAATAGCTCAAGGACCAACACTCCTTATACATACACCTATGAGCCTAACTCATCACAAATTACGGTGTATAACTCAAACAAAAGTTCAGCAAGACCTTTTGATCACACACCACTACAAGGTTTTAGAGACTTGGCCGAACTTACTCAAAAGGCTCCAAGTGTAGATCCACGAGGTATCTATGGAGAATTAATGTTAGCAGAAGAAGAACCAAGAAATTATAAAGAAGCTGCTAAAGATAGAAAATGGATCGAAGCAATGAATAGTGAGTTAGAATCCATAAACAGGAATAATACATGGAAATTAACTAACTTACCCGACAACCAAAAGGCAATAGGTCTTAAATGGGTATTCAAGACAAAGCGAGATGCAAATGGGAAGATTACAAAGCATAAGGCTCGCTTAGTAGCAAAAGGCTATGTGCAAGAACAAGGAATAGACTTCGATGAAGTATTTGCACCAGTAGCTCGAATAGAGACAGTTCGTCTTATTCTGGCACTTGCAGCATATAATGAATGGGAAGTACATCACCTCGATGTAAAATCCGCATTCCTTAATGGAGACTTAAAGGAAGAAGTCTACGTATTACAACCAGAAGGGTTTGTAAAACCAGGAACCGAGAAGAAAGTATACAAGCTCTCTAAGGCACTGTATGGATTGAAACAAGCACCACGAGCATGGAATATCAAGTTAGACCATACTCTGAAAACGCTCAATTTTCAGAAATGCTCATTGGAACATGCAGTCTACATAAAGAAGAGCAACACATCAACTATAATAATTGGAGTTTATGTGGATGACCTCATAGTAACTGGAGCACCAAAGAATGAAATAGATCATTTCAAGTCACAAATGGAGAAAGAATTCGAAATGAGTGACTTAGGGCTCCTAGCATACTATCTTGGTATAGAAGTCACCCAAGCAGGGGGTGAAATATCCATCAAGCAAACAGGATACATAAACAAGATCCTGAAAGAAACTAATATGCTTGATTGTAACGAAACAAAGATTCCTATGGAACCAGGAACAAGACTTACAAGAACTGAAGAAGGAGAACTGGTAAATCCTACGGAATACAGAAGCTTAATAGGATGTTTGAGGTACTTACTACATACGAGACCAGATCTGAGTTACGCAGTTAATCTACTCAGTCGTTTCATGCAAGAACCAAAAGAGCATCATCTGAAGGGAATCAAACAAGTACTACGCTACATCAAAGGAACCAAAGATCATGGAATAACCTACAAGAAGACTGGAGGTTGCAAGATAACAGGTTACAGTGATAGTAGTTATGGTGTCAACACTGAAAAGGGAAGAGGCACTACAGGTTATGTTTTCTACTTTGGAAACTCACCTATTACTTGGTGCACTCAGAAACAGCAAACGGTGGCACTCTCATCATGTGAATCAGAATTCATAGCAGCCACTGCAGCCGCACAACAAGCACTGTGGTTACAAAGATTACTCAAAGATCTGACGGGATGGAAAGAAGAAAAGATAACACTAATGGTTGACAACATCTCAGCAATAGCATTAATGAAGAATCCAGTGTTTCATGGAAGAAGCAAGCACATTGATAAAAGATATCACTTCATCAGAGAATGCGTAGAAAATGACCAGATTCAAGTTGAACATGTAAGCGGAGAAATTCAACGAGCAGACATACTGACGAAGGCACTAGCAAGAGTCAAGTTTATCACAATGCGAGAACTGCTTGGCGTTCAAGATTTGAAGAATCAAGAATGAAGATGATATGATTAAGGGGGTGAATGTGAGATTAATCATATTCATCTACCTATATCTATGTATATTAAGTTATATAAAGTCCAAGGGTTAGTTGTGTCAATGTCTAAAGTTAAAGTCTAGTGTCAAGTTGTAATTATGTATCTAGTTCAGGGGTCTGTTTGTCAAAACCAGAAGTCTACAACTTCTCTATGGCAGTTGTATGTGTCGTACGTATGTATATATCGATGGGCAGACCATCGACAACAATAATCATCATAATCAAAGTTTCAAGTTTCAGTCAAATTCTCTCTAATTCTGTGTAATCGATCGATCCTTAATCCAACAAACATCAGCAACAACGGTAATAAAAAGGTCACAAAACATGGCTGCTGCAAAACCATAACAACTATTCAAAATCAACAAGAAAGATATGATAAACAATGGCTAGTTTTCTGATGAACTGACGCCCTCAAAACTATATTTGTATAGAATCATGGCAGTGACCCTTTAGATGTATTCTTTATTTTTGAAAAGTTTACTACAAAACGTCTTGATGGTCAGATAATGAGAATCTTTAGCCAAACATGACATTATCACTTTCAAAGGTAGCCAAACGTGACAGAATTACACTGAATGTTTAGCCAAACATTAGGCTACCATTGAAGGCCATAAAACAATTACAAAACACAAATCAGAGCACTCAGATGTGAAAAAAGAGGCCAAAGAACAGTTGGTCCTTACATGTATATTTTTAAAAAAAAAAAAAAAACCCATGAAACAATATTGGTCTTAAGAGATCATAAAAATGTTTTATGATCTAGGCTATGCATTAGTAAAGAAAACATTTACCTTTAAATCACAAATGAGAATGAGAGTATCTAACATCTGCATAAAAAGAGCCAAATATGTGTTAGTAACCTATAACAACCAAAGCAGCAGGAAATGGATGATTAAGGATGCCACAAATTGCAAACAACACAAAACGACGACAACAGAGTGAAAATAAGTGAAGGTTGAACAACCTAAAACCTCTCATCACACTAAAATTAACACAGCAGAAATGTAAAAAAAAAAAAATGAACCCAAACTGAGCAAAAATGGCCTAATCTTTCATAACAGAGATTGGTGGTTATTTTAGTTTATGTTCTGATGAGTTTGTAGATTTTTAAGACGGTTGAAAATACTCACACATCTTAATGGGTGGGATCTTCACGATGTATTTTAGACATCTTAATTGGTGGTTTTTTTCTTTAATAAAATTTAGATCATTACAATGTATATTGATTAGATTCTTTAATATTTATAAAAAACTTTTAGTCTCCATGTAAACACAATTAAAACTTTGCCTCCTTTATGTAAGGTAAAGTAAAAGGTAGGCTAGGCCTGCATCACTCAGAATATACTATCCATGGAAAAAAACAAAAAAATTGCTAAATTGTACCATTCAAACTATTCAAAACATACTATCCATGCCAGAAATATACTATCCATGGTAAAAGCTAGGCTAAGCATGAGAAAAGAAAATTTTACCCAAAAATCCACACCTTAAATCAGAAATCAGAATGAGTAACCAAGTCCTGCATCAGAAACATTAAAAATCTGGGTCAGTTAAAAGCATTTTGAAGATGGATAAAGTAGAAAACATCAACAGTACACACAAAACAAAAACAACAGTGTTGATACATCTGAAGGTTCAGCAACCATAAAACTCTGATGAGCAGCCGTATAGAGTGAAAACCCATTAAAAAATTGAAACAACAGAAGTCTATATATAGAGTGAAACCCATTCAAAAACCGAAAAACACAGTCAAATATGAAGGCTGAACAACAGCAAACCTCTGATCACCAGCAACACCAAATTGAAACATTCAAAATCGAAATACATATGACATATGAAAAGAAACGAAAAATTGAAATTCATTTCGGATAACAGAAACGTGTACACCTCAGATCACCACAGATCATGAAGCAACGAGCATTAAAAATTAAAAATTGAGAAGAAAGGGAAGAAAGAACGAACCGAGTGGAGAAGGAAGGAAGACGTGCCTGGTCGAATGCGGTGGTAGGGAGATAAAAAAGGGAGAGCAAGAAATGTCCCACAACACTATTTCTACAGTTGATCGAGCATACAGTTGATGTAGTGTTTTTTCTACAGTGAGCAGGTATGGGAAAAAGGCAGAGAAGACATGGAGGAGGGGGAGTGGTGAAGTTTTGAGGTAGATGAAGTTGGAGTGTGCCACGCAGGAGAGAGAAAAAGTAAGGATTTTGAAGGATTTTGAAGGATTTTGGGAAGGAGTGGTGAGGTTTTTGAGGAATTCTAGGTGGGTTTATTTTAATGTTTTTATTTATTTCTTTTTATATTTTATAAATTAAAGCTTGAATTATTTTTTATAAAATACTAGATTTATTTAAAAAAACACTACATTAATTAAAAAAACATTACATTAATTAAAATAACAACACACTACATAATCATCACTAAAAATCACAAACCCAACCACGTATCTCCGCGATCTTTCTTTTCTGGGCGAGCTTGATTTGCAAAAAAGACCCGGTCAAGTGGTCGTGTGGGGCTGTGAAAATCTCCACGTCGCGGTTGAAGTTTTCAGTGTCGATTTGATCCGAAATTTTGTCCATTGCCACTTTAAACGACCTCTCTCGTTCAATTTTAGCCAACTTGAACGAATCATCTCGGTCAAGTTTTTTCTCTTTGATGAGATTGAAATTCCTCAACTCATCAACCAAACTTGTGCTAGACGAGGACTCGGCCGACTTCTTCCCCTTCCTAGTTGGGGGTGATGGATTGTTGTTTTCATTCAAGTCGGGCATGTCAAAAGCCGGAGACTCGTTGGAAGTTGAGTATTGGCCCGACTCGTTGTTCTTCGTCCTTTTGGAGGACGACTCTTCAAATTGACCACCAACCCTCTCAACAGGCGCCCACTTGATGTGATCCTTCATAATGCTCCACGCTTCCATGTTCGAGAAACCTTTCTTCTCGTAAAGCCTTTTGTATTGAGTTTGAGCGTTCTTGATCACATCGGCATCCGACGATCCGCTCGCCCGAGAAAGATTCTACATTTTTAATACACGGGGGCGTATTTTTTTCTTGGCTTGACCCATCGGTTTGAAGAAGTTGGAGGTGTAGTTGGGTGGTGTTTGAAGAAGTTGGAGTGTTTGTAAGATGGTGTTTGAAGAAGTTGGTGGTGGTTTGTATATATAGAGTTTAATTTATTTAATTTTTTTTTATTTATTAAAGTTTATAGCCGTTCAACGGCTTTATGCCCCTGGCCCACCTCACAAAACCACCGGCGAAAAGTAGTTCTCAAACCTTGGTTTTGGCGGCGCCGCAGGCCTGGCGGCGGTGTTCGCCGGCGACGCCGCCGGCGCCATCGGCAAACTATACACCATTCCCTCCTGCCTAAAACACCCTCACCACTACCAGATTAGATGAAAGGACAAAAATGTCCTCCCTCTACTATTCAAAAACTAGTATTTTATATATATGAAGGAAGGTACGGTGAGGTGAGTATGTACATCGAAGAACAGGAAGAGACTAAAACACCCTCACCAGATTAGATGAAAGGATAAAAATGCCCTCCCTCTACTATTCAAAAACTGATGGATACCTAGCAGTGGGAGGATGAAGAAACTCATCAGTTTTACAGCAATGGGAGAAAAGCGACGGCGACATAATGGTGTAGAAATCAGCAGATAAAGAAGGCACCCAACCAATCTTTCTGTACGTCGTCCTTCTGCAACTGTTGAAGCAGGTGGCGTGCGTTGAAGTGTTGAATCGGAGGTATGGGTGATGAAGAAAAGGGAGGCATGGTGGTTGATGAAAAAAACGTAACCGGATGGATAGAGTCAGTAGAGAACGTGCGTGTAAAGTGGCTGACTTGACAAATATACCCCCACCTCATCAAATACCCTTAAAGTTAACAAAAACTACAAAAATACCATGGAACTACTATTTCTTATCTTGTAAATTAAAGATAGGTAATGAAGGAAGGTACGGTGAGGTGAGTATGTACATCGAAGAACAGGAAGAGACTAAAACACCCTCACCAGATTAGATGAAAGGACAAAAATGCCCTCCCTCTACTATTCAAAAACTGGTCTTTTATATATACTAGTGGGTGACCCGCCGCGCGTTGCGGCGGCCTCACCATTTTTGTATCTCCTGTCGGTTTAAGATCAGATTGCTTTGTCGTACCCAAAAGAAGAACGACCACTCGAGCGCCTTTCATAATACTAAAGCACAACTGCACCAGTCAATTAGCCTACGATATCCAAAGCATCTATACAAAAAATATGGCCTTTGATATTATTTGTGTATTTTCTGATAATCTAAGTATGTTTGTTTTGTTGGTTTTATAGGTTGGTTCAAAAATTGTTGGAAAATTTGACATCCCATCATTAGCTAATGAAGGGGGCTTTACAACCATGTGCAGCTCAATTGGCCAATGATCCTAATCTGTAAATCTAGAAGTTTTACAAAAACTGTGACTTCAGATATAAATCTAACATATTTATACATAAATTAACATTTTTATTTAGAAATTATCAATCTCAACGACCATTGTTTTGCATACAAAATTCAATATTAAATGAAGCAATTATGTGCTGCAACACATGGTGGGACTACAATCACCTTAGTTAACGGCACTGCTTGTGAGCCAACTTCAAGGAAATTTTGCATATCTTTCTCGAAACAAATATGCGAGTAATGTTGTGGAGAAATGTTTGAATTAGTAACAAACATCGTTCTTGAATTAGTTGAAAGCCCAACAGCCTCATCCCTTCTTGTAGATCCCTAAGGGAATTTTGTTATCCAGTCTACACTAAAGGTTTCAAAACAGCCTCATCCCTTCTTGTAGATCCCTAAGGGAATTTTGTTATCCAGTCTACACTAAAGGTTTCAAAGGTCAGTTAACACCTTTTATTCTATATATAAAATAGTTTTTCCTAATTAATTACCTCGCTTTGATCTAATTAAATATTAGATAAAATAAATATGTAGATCTAATGTAATCTGAGAAATTTTGTTTTAGTATTAGTTTAATTATGAACTTGTTGAGTAAAACTATCTGGAGTGACAAATGGTTAGTTTTAGCATGGGGTCTTGTGTTCTTGTCGGACAGAACTCTTTCCTTTGCAAGATGCTAATGTAATCTGCGAATTTGTAGGATTAGACAAAAAGAAAATACAATATATAAAGAATATAAGTGTAAAGAAAGAGATAAGAGTTACTGATCTTGAAACTAATTTATGCAAAAAACAGCAACAAAACCATCTCTTAAACCATAAGATGCTGAGAAGAAAAACACACCTACATTGAGAGCAATTCAGTGAATAAAAAAAACAAATCTCATGAGTATAATGTCCATTATGTATATACAATGGTGTTTGACATATGATTAAAGAAGAAGATTGGATAGCATTTTGGGTAGTTGTATTAGAAGCTCTATATATAGCAAGTTCATGTAATTCCTGATCCCCTGCAGCGGAACCTCATGTATCTCTGTCCAGAAAACCCCATTTTTTATTTTTAATCCAGGGATCATATACAACAGTAGTCTCATGTAATTCTTGCACAGATGCCACTATTTCTTTGTTTGAAACGCCTCCACTAAACCGTAAACGACAATGATCCATAAAAACAATTTGAAAATAATATCAAACTGATAAAAATAGGTTTAGGAAGGAAACCCATAAATATTAAACTACTTCATGATCAAGTTGTGTGTAGAAATAGAAATTAGTCACTAATCAAGCAAGAACACACACTTTAAATTAGTACCTTGAGGAAGACCGCCATTGAAGTTTGATTCTTTCTCCAATGGATGAGCCTAAAACGCCGATGGTTGAGCGATAACTTAATGAAAACCGCCTACTACAAAGGAACAAACCAAGATCATAGAGCAGCGGAGAAGAACCCAACACCAAAATCTTTCATAGGTAGAACTAATAAATTAACGAATAAGAAGAGTGAAAAGAAAGATCTATAGAGGAAAAGCCTTCATAACCTACAACCGGCTAAAAACACCTGCTAGAAAAGAACAATAAATTTGTATCACAAACTGAAATTGACTTGCCTTCAATCAAGGCACATAGTATATAAACTCACAACGTGTATGCTTAATTAAATAAGAAGAGAACAATTTAATCTTAATAGTCAAGTAATATGATATACTAAGAGTTTGCATCGCTAAACTCACATTATGAATATGGCATATGGATAAAAGATGCTGAGTGTCTGATGTAGATAACAACTTATTCTTAACTTAAAATTCAATTTGATTTCTCTTCTAATAATTTCAGTCATATAGATTTTCAATGGGGGATGCTTTACAAAGTGTAAATATACCATTACCTTATCATATCCCACAAAATCTTAGCTCTTCAAGAAATTGCCACCTACCCTTTACGACAACAACAACAGATTAAGCAACCCACGGGTAGAATAAGACGGTGATCTTTAGCAGATTTTACTCACCTAGTGACCATGTCCCATTTAGGGTGCTCCACCTTGTTGCTGTTTATAGATCACAAAACGTTAAACAAAAATCAGAAGCCACATTGTAATGCATAAGATTTAATTTTAGCCTATGAACATTTAATTTTATTTAAAACACCTGAAACCTCACCTAATTAAACATGGGACGAAGATCAACTTATTCAAGTTTCCATATCCCACACTTTATGTGGTGGGGAAGATGTTGAGAAAAACAAATAATATTAAAATAAACCATTTCTTGTTAACCTGATTCTCTGGGTTTTTTCAACCCATGTGCCCAATGATAAAGAACAAATTGGTGATTATAATATGGACAACCAACCTAATTGTAGAATGTCTAAAGTATCTGCAAACAACTGAGTATGTTATTAAGTCAATAAAGACCCCTTTTAACCCAAGAATATCATAAACTATATACCTTTTCACCATGCAATATTAACTAACCTAAAAAAGTCAAAACATATTTGTTCTTCACGGTAGCAGGTCACAAATAGACCAAGAAACCTTCAAAGTATACGTTCTGAAAAACAATCACCGAAATGGAAATTCAATAAGAAAAAATGTATAGAAAATGTATACTTTATAATAAAATGATCCGCTAACAAAAATTACGAAACAAAATTATATTGGAAGAAAATATCCGAACTTTCCATATCTTAGGATAATTGCAATGATATTCAGTTGGGGTTTAACAATGCTAGATATTCTAATTATGCGAAGGTAAACTTTCTTCTTCATCATTAACACTTAGATTTATCCAGCAAACTATCATTCGTTGTCAATTCGATGTTATAGTCAATATACGTTAGTAGCAGAAAAGTCCCAGCCTCGCCATTTTTTCGCCCGTGTTTACTACGGTTTTAAACCCCCACCCCATTTATACCAATTACGTAACTTACAACCAAAATGTAGTATTAGATCATTAATACCAACCTGTGTTGGCCTGCTGATAGCGTTCATCAAGCTTCCGCTTTTATGGCATCAGGTTTTCGATGACATCAGTTTGTTTTCAGAAAAAACCATAAGTTATTATGGAATTTCCAACTTGTATTAATCAAAACAGCTATTAATCACCATTAACCAATTTACATAGCTATTTCCTAAAGACATTAGTGTGTTACCTTAGAAGTTTAGACTATTTGAATTCTCTGCGAGACGGTGTTAGAGCATATTCCTATGCTAACGTGTGTCTCGTGTATTGTATCTTATCTAGAGCATCTGTGTGAGTCAGTTAGTCATCTGGCCGGATCACATGATCCGCCGGACCAGTTGATACGGCGGACCAGATGGTCTGCTGGTGATCCGCTGGCTTATGACTAAGTAACTATAAATAGTTCGTGTTAGAGAGAGTTAGTCAGTTCTGTCATTTTCTATATCTCTTAACTGTGTGTAACTTGTAAGGATCAGATCTATCCCTCACGTGATACCAAACTAT
>JBCNJP010014941.1:0-10350 GCA_039602395.1 Deinandra increscens subsp. villosa | reverse complement strand
ATGAACTCTCATACTTAGTTTATGTTATGTGTTTGAATATCGTATGTTATGACTGGGATTCTATGTTTGTTTAATTGCTATGAAATGGTTAACTATTATGATTATCGCAACCTAATTTAGTGTTGTGAGCTTCTGGACAATCTTCACGCCCCGACGTATTCCACCGTCGGTTGGGGTGTGACAGATTGGTATCAGAGCCACGGCTATAGGGATCTAGGTTATTAGAACTGGTTTGACCTAGACTATTGCCTTAGGTGTCCTGCATGAGTACCTCATGCGTAATATGCCTAATTGCTTATTTTGTCCAGTAAATTGCTTCTTAATTGTTGCCTATTTCAATTGCTTCGTCCTCGTTAAACAGCACGCACTTGAACACGAATCACTAAGGCTTCCTAGCCTCTTCCTTAGAAAATGGTGCCTTACGTACCATTTAGGAAAATATGATTTTCATGATTTTTAAATCTCATCAGAATTAGGGTTTTAGTGGTAGACATGTAGTAACTAGAAGGGTGGAAACACCGGTAGTCAGGGTCTCTGTCAAGAAAAGCGTTGCATATAATCCATATCAACCGTTGGGCCCGGACGCTCACCTGGGACGTCCCGATGAGAGTGATGAAACCTATTAGGCCAAAGCATGTCTTTACCACTAGGATCTTGATCTGATTAGTCTCGGTTGTAGCCTTCCAATCGGGAGGTGAGAACCACCCCGTTATGTTTTATCTCAAATGCTCCATTTTACGTTTTGACGCGCGATTATGTTTAAACAAATGATTTTTTATAAACTATGATCATGAGTTACACGGTATCACGGTTCGATAACACACACCAGTTTTACACTTAACAATTGTACCCTCAAAAATTTGATTATCAATCACATCACATCATGACTCATCATTGTTGTTCTTGAATCTCAGCATGGCGATCCATTTCAAGGGACGCCGAAAGGGCGATAGCGGCCGCAAAATGGCCTCGGTAATAGCCAAACAGATGGCTGAGGTTCTTCCCGGTATCGTGGCTCAACCCCAGCACGGTGTGAATGCTAACCTTGCTAATGCTGCTGTTATGGCTACTTGTTCATTCAAGCATTTTAACTCCTGTAACCCACCCAAATTCAAGGGTACCGAGGGTCCTATTGGTTTACTTCAGTGGTTCGAGGGGATGGAAAACACCTTCGTTAACAGTGACTGTCCTGATCATCTAAAAGTCCCGCGTGCCACCAACACTCTCACTGAAAAAGCTCTTACATGGTGGAACGGTGAGAAACGGATTCGTGGGTCCGATGAGGCTTTAGCTCTATCTTGGGATGAACTGAAGGAGGTTATGAGACAAAAATACTGTCCCCGTTCTGAATTAAAGAAACTTGAGGATTAATTTCGGGCGCTGAAACAATACAGTGGGGAAATCAGGAGTATACCGATCATTTCTATGAATTGAAAATCCTTGTGCCTGAAATTGTCACTCCTGAATTTCGAGCTATTGAATGCTATACTGGTGGGTTACCCGAGGATATACAGGATTCTATTTGGGCCAGTAATCATGTGACACTTGACAGTGTTGTTCGTCTTGCTGCTCGTCTGACCGATAACCATGTGAAAGCGTTCTAAGAGGGAATCGGGTACTCAAAAGGCCAAACCCGCTGCCAAAAAGGAGTACAATACTGAGTCATCTGCTGCTAAAAGTAACAAAAAGAAACGTAAGGGGCGAAACTTTGCGGTTACTGCTACTCATGCACCTGCTATTCCTGCCACCCCTGTTGCACAATGGGCTCCTGGTCCACCTCCAGCCAAGAAACCTTACACGGGTACCCATCCTCTTTGTGCCCAGTGTAACCATCATCATCCTTTGCAAGCCCAGTGTTGGCAGTGCACCAATTGTGGGCGCTTTGGTCATCCCACTCATGCTTGTCGCATGCCTGTTCGAGCCCAGCCTTTGGCCCAGTATCCGGCCCAACCTCTGATAGCCCAAGCTCCTAATTTTCAGGTTCAGGTTCGGGCTTGCTACAATTGTGGATCTACCACCCATCTGAGGAACGCTTGCCCTGCTCTCGCGGTTGCTAACCCGCCTGCTGCTAATGTTAATCGTGGTGCTCCAGCTCGTGCCTTTGTCATCAATGCTAATCAGGTTTGCGATCATGTCTCTTTATACTTGTAATTAGTTTCTGTTATCAATTTTATTCTCATATATCTTTTCGGTGTATATTAATCAGGCTCAGGCGAACCAGGAGGTCGTAAATGGTACGTTTCTTGTGAACAACCGTTATGCCTCTATATTATTTGATTCTGGTGCCGATCGTAGTTTTGTATCATTAGAGTTTGAGCCTTTACTTGACATACCACGTACTGCACTTGATTATCCATTCACGGTTGAGATCGCGGATGGAAAACCTATTGCTCTTGACTCTATTGTTCGCGGTTGCAAGTTGGATTTCAAGCAAATATAGATAATAAGATCATAGAGTCAACCACAATGTACGCCCAACCCATATACAAAAATACCCGAGTTTGTAAATCAAAGTATGACATAATATAGTAAAATAAGAATACAACTCGGAAAGGGTACAACCAAATCATCACGGCTGCTGGTCGGCTGGTGGAACACCTGGAAACGGAGGCAACTGGATCTCTGGATCTCTGGAGGCAATCTGTGTAAGCACCTGTGTCATCCAAGTCACGGTCGGTACCAGTGGAGTCAGTTGGGCTATCTGAGCGCCCATCGCATCAATGGTCTGTGTCTGAGCCTGAACGAGCTGAACTAACTAACGAAGCTGGGCCTGAGTGGATGGAGGGCGGGGTCGAGGGACTGGACCCGCTGGTCTCTGATCAGCATGTAATCTCGCCAATGCAGCCCGAACGAAAATCTGCTAGCCGGGTGGTCTCTAAACAACAATCGGGGGGCGGCGGCGGGCGGACAGGGAACTGGACAGGCCCCCCTGTACATGCGTGTCATCATCATCTGGTGCGGGTTGCTCGTCGCCCGAAGCTCCAACGGCACCCTCCGGAGGGTCAGAAACGGCTCCCATCGGTATCCAGGTGATGGGCCCTCCCTGAGGTGCGAGAATCATACTCACTAACGGAAGTTAACCTTGAAATTCTCGGGTGTCACATCATCGATCCCCGGCAACGGCATCAAAGAATTGATGTGTGCTGAAGTGTCTATCAAAAATCGATCAAGTCAAAAAGGAAAAAACCCGAGTGACTAAACACACACGTAGGGCAGTGTACCCATCGTATATAGAATAGTATCGGTAAATAACCAGATGTCAAATCCAAGGACCCAATGCAGGCTCTCGATATTCGAACTTTGCTAATATTTAACCTAAAATATTTTGGTTTTGAGAAAAACAAAGATACAGATGAGCAAGTAACTAGAAATAACTAAGGAACAAAACAACAGAAACTAAGAATGAAAATCAGTAATGAGACGGATATCACTCGGATAAGAATCCTATAAGCATGACTTTGGCCTCCAATCTGACTAATCAATATGACAACTACCCCGCAAATGATAACTACCAGGGAAACCTAGACTATAGACACATCCTAGTTACCAAGGTAATCCCAAATAAAAGTCCAGGTAGAAAACTGAATGAAACTGCCTAATTGCCTAGTTGCTTCGGTCAAAGCTAACAAAACACACACGAAACAAGGATCACACAAGGAATGTCTTCCTAAGTAGGCCCTATAAAGTGAATAAATCTGAATGAAAAACCCTAAGAACTTAGGCAATGCTAAACACGAAGTGATAAGTCAAAACCTTACGGTCATAAGCGTTCTAACCAACCAATCAATATCTAGCAACCACCTAATGTGCAAAACGTATTGGTCAACTCAATTTCAACACAAATACATACAAGATCAGCCCCAAATCTAAATCATACAATCATGTAGATGGTGATCGGATCATGCATTAACCTAAAACTATAAAAGTCCAAGATTAACAATGAGGAATTTAACAATTTGATTGAAGTTCTTCAATCCACATCAAATTACCACATCATATGATTCAAATAGAAGCTAACAATGCATATATGATCATTCAAAGCATCCAATTCAGAATTAATAGGCAATTTCATTAAGTCATAATGAAAAGTCAAACCGAAAAGTCAAAACATGCTTAGAATCATCAAATCCAAGTGATAAAAGAAAATCTAGCCTAACATCATGAATCTAAACATGAGGCAACTCAGATCTGATGTAAACATGTCAAAACAAACAAGATCTAGGAAGAAATTAAGGAAGAATGATGAAACCCAAACTGAAATCTTCAGTTTTCCAAGCTTTTCCTTCCAAAAACCTTGATTCTTTGGTCTTGATCTCTTCAAAATCAATCTCAGAACCCTCAAAATATGTAAACTAGTCGAAATGGGGGAGTGTGTTTGGAGAAAAACGGCCTCCAATCTTTTTTTGGGGGTTTTCAAGGGTTTTTCGTAACTGGCGATCGATGCGGGCCATCTGTGTGTATGTGTAGCAGGCATGCTGCCTGCATGGCCCTGTTGACTGCAGCTGTGACCAGACCATGCGGCCCATCTGAAGAACATAAGAAGCAGGCAGATGGCCAGCATGTCCATCAGAATAACAAAAATCTCTATTTTCTTCTATCTTCACCTCCGGATGCCAATCGAACTCCAAAATGCCTCGTTTCCAACCAAAGTGAATACACGACCGCAGCCAACTCCTAAAATTCACATATGTATCAATTAAGCATCAATTCCAACCAAAACATAACTAAAATATGATATAAATGAGGGATTTATTCATCAAAAATCATAAACAAGATGCTATGCATCAGCATTCCTCGTCCGGATGGCCAGTTTCTGATTATTCATAGCGATAAACCATCATGTGGGCTCAAGCTTATGTCTTGTACAAAGGCCCATAAGTACCTACACAAGGAGTATCCAGCTTTTCTGGCGCATGTTATGCAGGTCCGAGAAAAAGAAAGGGGAATCGAAGACATCCCGATCATGAGAGACTTTCCGGAAGTTTTTCCCGATGACATTACGGGTCTTCCTCCCATTCGCCAAGTTGACTTCCGTATCAACCTTGTTCCAAAAGCTACTCCGGTAGCTAAGTCGCCATATTACCTCGCACCCTCAAAAATGTAAGAGTTGGCTAAACAAACTCCAAGAGCTTTCTGACAACGGTTTCATTTGACTGAGTTCCTCACCATGGGGAGCACCCATTCTGTTTGTCAAGAAGAAGAATGGTTCTCTTCGTATGTGCATCGATTATCGTAAGCTTAACAAACTCACCATTAAAAACCATTATTCGTTGCCTCGTGTTGATGACCTCTTCGACAGCTTCAGGGAGCCACTTGTTTTTCAAAAATCGATCTTTGTTTCGGTTATCATCAGCTTCAAGTCGCGGAGGAGGATGTTCACAAAACCGCCTTTCGCACTCGTTACGGCCACTTTGAGTTCACTGTTATGCCTTTCGGGTTGATAAGCGCTCCTGCTATATTCATGGACCACATGAATCGTGTTTGTAAACCCTATCTTGAAAAATTCATTAGCGGGCTATTATCGACGCTTTATTGCTAATTTCTCTCGCATCGTCGTGCCTCTTACAGCCTTGACTCAGAAAAGTCAACCCTTCAAGTGGGTTCCCGCTCAGGAAAGCGCATTTCAGACACTTGAGAAAATGTTGTGTGAAGCCCCTATCTTAACTCTTCCTGATGGGACAGATGATTTTGTGGTCTATTATGATGCTTCTCATCAAGGCCTCGGTTACGTTCTCATGCAATTAGGGAAGGTAATCGCTTATGGATCGAGGCAGCTTAAGAAGCACGAGAAAAATTACACGACGCATGATCTCGAGCTTTGTGCGGCCGTTTTTGCCCTAATACTCTGGATGCATTACCTACACGGCACCGAGTGTGTGGTCATTACCGATCACAAAAGCCTTTAGTATATTTTCAATCAGAGGGATCTTAATATGCGCCAGCGTTGTTGGGTCGAGATCTTAAACGACTATGATTGCGAGATTCGTTACCATCCTGGTAAAGAGAATGTCATGGCCGATGCCTTGAGTCGAAAAGAACATGCCAAACTTATCCTCTTTCAGAGCTCTCATCATATGACCAATCTTAAAGCTCGTATTCTTGAAGCTCAACGTACATCGGTCAATGAAGGTAATCTGTATAATGAGTTATCAGGTGGCGCTGAACTTCAATTTGTTGCCAAGTCGGATGGTCTTCTCTATTTCTTGGATCGTCTCTGGATTCCCGATCGAGACGATCTCCGAGCGTTTATCATGGACGAGGCTCACAAATCTCGTTATTCTGTACATTCTGGTTCGGATAAGATGTATATTGATCTTCGAAAGCTTTACTGGTGGCCCGGTATGAAGAAGACATTGGAATCTATGTGGCAAAGTGTCTGACTTGCTTAAAAGTCAAGACCGAGCACCAGCGACCCTCTTGATTGCTCGAGCAATTATATGTGACTATATGATACCAACGGGCGCACTTTTGATATTTTAACGTGGCTATTGCCACCTTTTAGCCACACTTATTGGGACATAATGCCTGATTGCAACAATCCTTTAGCCACATTTTTTTCTAATACACGTGGCTAACATACAAATATATGTGACTATATAATACCAATGGCCACACAAAAAAAAATACATGTGGCCGTTGGGAACCTTTAGCCGTACTTATTAGGAAGAAATGTTTGATTACAACAATAAATATTAGTACCCTTTAGCCACGCTTTTAGGTGGCTTCAGCCACTAATATATTAACGTGGTCGTATCATAAATATGGTGATAGACCTTTGGTCACGTTTGAGCTGGGGGAAAAACGTGGCCAAAGACCTACGGCCATATTTTATTTCGTCACCAAATACTCTTTTTGACGCAGTGCATGACATTAATTTTAGGTTACCGTGTTGTATGATCTCACATGAACCTCAAATATGAACACTAAGTAATTACCCACTCCTGACATTGTATCCCAAGAATGCCGAATGAACCAGAATAACTGACATGTACCCGTTGACTATTACCATGGAGCCAGGATGGAGTGAAAATCCGGGCAAGAACATCAACTTAATAGATCTATTCACTAGTTATCATTTCGTACCGAATCAATCGAATTCAACTAATAATGGGATTCTGTGATAGCACGTTACGTAACGAGTTATACTCGTGTTTGGGATACGGAAAATAAACATGTCATCATACCTCTGTACAGTCAACCATAATATCAAGTAAAAGTATGTCGATTTTATGAATTCTCCCCCAATGAAGTATGTTTATTATTTAACGTTTGAAATTACATACGTCTTCGATTACGCGATAAATATGCGTATAGATAGTTTTCTTATAGAAGATGATTAGTATTTAAAATAAATGCTAGTTGTTTTAATATTTTACAATAAAGAAATACTAGTCTTTATATTTCTAGAGTTTTAGTTGCTGGTTTTACCGGTAGCGTCGTTTTTGTCCAGTTTTATTTATACAACTTTTTAATGACACTTTGGACTTTCAAGGTTTCAAGTAATGTTTATAAAGGTTTATTTAAACATTTTAAAGACTAAAAATGTTAGTTTGGTTGGTTTGGCGTTGTTTCACCAAAATTGAGATTTCTCGTAGCGTAGAACACCGTTTTGATCCTGGTTTCTTTCCAATGCAACGTTTCTGAATTTTGGTTACATTGGGCCATAAAAACACTTATAATATTTATAAAAGTTCACTCCAAACAGCCCAAGAATAGCTATGATTTTTAGGGTAGAAATATGTCGAATTATTACCAAAAATCACCATTTTAACGTCTCGTCTTTTATCACCAAGTTTGAGATTTTAACCCTTCTTGTTTTAGTCCAATTATTCATGTTTTATAGTCCAAAATGTGTCATAACATCCAAGTGGTAAACATAAAGTCATAAACTCATATTCACGCGTTTTAGGCATTTTTACAAGATTAATGTAACTTATATATTTTCATGACTTTTATTTAAATCAACTAACATATTACGTTATGATATAAATGTAATAAAATTTACTAACACAATATGTGTTAGGACATAAAAATTTAAATAGAATCTACTAACATAAAATATGTTAGGACCAAGTTTATGGGGACAAGAACTTAGCTCCAAAAGTGAGCTTTTTAAATAATAGTTCTTGAGTTCCATGAAAGTAAAAATAACAAGAATGTAATATAAACATGATGGATCAAAGTTCCCATAATAATACTTCCAATCTCTTGGTTTCTCATCATGTAAAACCACATTGTGACTATTTTAAGCTCAAGAGCATCACAATGTGTTTAGATCTTAAGTAGGTGGTTATTTATTTACATAAGTGTTATTTATTTTTTTCATCTTTTACGTTTTAAGAAACGAAATAACAAAATCATCAGGACATGGTCATTTGGGTGCTTTAAAAGAAAAGAAAGAAAAGATGAAGATGGACATGAAGATGGATTTCTTACAAGGGTGTAAACACTTGTTCTTGATTCTTGATGGCTTGAGCTAAAGGATGAAAGTGATGGTGGAAGGTGGCGGTTTACAATGGTTGGATGGTGGATGAATGGTGGCAAGGTGGTGGCGGAAGTGGCGGTTGTTGATGGTGGTGTGTGGTTGTCGTGAGTTAAGAGAAAAGAGAGGAAAGGGAGAAGATGTGGGGTGAAGTGGTGAGGAGAGAAAAGTGTGGTGGTGTGGGTTCAAGTGTTGTGTTAATGTGGGATTTTATAGTGATATTTAGGTAATATGGACTTGTGTTAATTTCTTTGTCCAAGAAATATTAGTACTATGCCAACTAATTGAAAAGATAAGTATCTAGGTTAATAGCCTCATGTTTGTTTAACTTGAAAGATAATTTAAATCCATAAATTTTGTTGTAGGTTGTTCTTATAAAAAAGGTTACAAGTAACATACTAGTAGGTGATGGACTTTTATTAAAACTCTTACAAAAAGGTGGTGGACTTCTGTTGGGCCAAAAATAATATAGCAAGAGTAGTGGGACTTCGAGAAAAAAGAATGGAATGGGTCGGTTTTGGGCTGGCGGGTTAGCCCAGTCCGAGGGAAGAGAAGAGATGGACCGGTTGGGCCACTGGGCCGAGGGAGTGATTCGGGTCAAGTAACAGGTTTTGGTAATTGGTTTTGGGTCATTGGCCCGAGTCGGGCCCAATTTGAGTTACCGGGTTTGGGTTTAGATAAAACGAATTATTTTGAAACGAAACGAGTTTTAGATAAACTGTAAGGGTTTCGAATGATGATTATCATTTTTTTTTTTAAGAAACAATAAAATGATGACAGCTAATTATTTACACATTGTTTTCACGTTTGAGAAATGTTAATGCGAATGGATTAAATAACTTGTTGATTTATACATTTTAGACTCGATTGTTTTAAAGTATTAAAACTAATAAAAGTTTTAGATTTAACAACCGTCTAATATGTTTGATGTATTATTTTATATACGTTTTTCTTATTGTTGAAATTCCATATTTTATGTAATAGATTTCTCTATCGTTAAAGGTCGTTTTTCAATACAAACATGGATAAGTAGTCAGTCATAAGACTTAATTATCATGCATGCATTATTGTCTAAATTTATAAGTTATTAGAACAAGTGCAAAAATAAACAGATAAATGCACAAAATTATGATGAATTGCTCAGTCAAAGGCTATGGTTGACCTGGAATTTTGTACGGGTTGTCACATAATCTTCTATCTCTCCTCCCTTATCCCTTACGGCTTGAACTCCTGTGACGCCCACTCCCAGACTTGGCCCTAGGAGCGGTCACGCATCGGATTTACTCATGAACACAAGGTACAACAGAGATAACTAAAGCAGCGGAAATAAAAACTTTTATTCATATGCCAAGCATTACATAATTCAACGAAGAAGAAGTCGGCTTTCGAATCGATGAGTTCAGCGAAGAACATTTTCAGCTCTGCAGGTTCAGCTGGAAAGTTCAGTAGAGGATTCAATGTTTCCGTTGCAGGATTAAACGGATGATGATACGCATTCGGATCGAGATGATTTAGACCGGAATATTGTCCGCAATGATGATTCTGACGTATTGAAAGATTTCAGTCGAGATTTCCTGCTGAGAAATGTTGAAGTGTTAAAACGATTAAGGATAAGTAAAAATGAGATTCGTGGTTGCAGGAAGTTCGGGCAACACTCAAGTTCACTCCAGAAGGTGATTCTGGAAAAACTGGAGCTAGGAAGAATTCAAAGGAGATTCAAGATGATGAGCGTACGTTTAACAAGCGTGCAAAAGCATCAGGTAACAATTTTGATTCTGAATTCTCATAAAAAACTGTTTTAAGATATTGGATTGACAAAGCTTAATCATGGAGATTTATTCTTGATTTTGAAATTTATGGATAAATTT
>JBCNJP010014940.1:0-10351 GCA_039602395.1 Deinandra increscens subsp. villosa | reverse complement strand
TGACTTCTTTCAACAAAGAATCATTTTCCTTCAACAAATTATCAATTTTAGCTTCATAAATTTCATTCTCAGCTCATTCATAGGAATTCGTGTCTGAATAATAATCATCTTGTTCAGTTGTGACAATCAATGCTGACTTATCAAACACTTTACCCCAATCCTAAGTTCCATCACTTTGAATAACAACACTTTTGTACTAGATGAAGCTTGAGCACCATAGGTAGTTTTTGAATCAGATTTACTTGCTTGAGATTGCTGACACTCTCTGGCAAAATGTGCAAGATTAGAACATTTGTAACACTTTACCTTAGACTTGTTGTGACACCTCGTCCAAAAATCCAGGTCAAACCGTTTACTTTGACTTTTTAATTATGTATTAATTATGCTTTATCTGATCTTATTACTCTCAAACTGTTAAATTACTGTGTCTGACCATTAACTGTTGACGTAAACCAAATCTCGCATTTGTACTAAAGGCGTATATCCGTCAAGAACATAAAGAATTCACGTATTAATCATGGAACTTCAATAATAAGAAAAATAACAATAAAATGTATTTTTATATTTTATCCGGAACTGGTGTCGAACGTTTATGTAATCGACACGTCAAACTGATAAGTGAACAATCGTCTAAAACTATTCGGTTTTAAATAATATGAACGATCGAGCTTAAAACTGTTACAAACTGACAAACTGACAAACTGAAAACGTTATCCGTAACCGTGTAAAAAGCTGAAAAATATAACTGATTTCTGAAAAACTGTTATAACCAACTTTAACAATTGTTTTTATGAAATAAAAACATCACAAACTGAAATCGTTGTCAAGACTTAAGCCAAACTCCAACCGAACACCCAATTGGGCCCGACGTGGCCCAATAGGCCCAATAAGACTAAAACAATAAAACCGAGCCCAAAACTTTGACCCATTACTCAAACTTAATATTCTGAATGGTCGTGGCGATCCGTGAACCCAACCGATGCACAACAGGCCCGGGCCTCGAACCGGCGCCCCGTTTGGACCCGTACGGCCCATAACCGACAAACGGGCCCGATTACATTTCTCTTTAATTAAATTGACCCAATATAAATTTCAAAGCCCGATGGGTTATTTCTTTAATTTAAGCCTATCAATTTTACAATAATTTTTATAAAAGTTGAATTATCACTTATAATTTTTATAAAAATTTGTCATGAACTTGTATAAAATTTTATACAACATTTATTCATGAAAGTTGTAGGTTATTTCACCTCAAATATTTATAAGTTTTATAAACCTTCACAACACCTAAACTTTATTTATGAAAACATGACATTCTTTTTATAAAAAGTCACCTACACATCCATTTTCTTTTTAAACTTAGTTAGGATATTTTTGTTAAGACTTGTGACGATTAACATGAACACATCCACCTTTCTATCAACCTACTTCCTAGCTCATCATGAGCAAATAGTTCTAGGAGACTTGTGCACACCATCACCACCAACTTCTCTTACAACACATCACCCTCACTTACCAACTTCGACACACAAACACTCAAACTCACTTCACTTTTTCTCATCCTCCTTCACTAACCGTCTCCGTCCCCTCTCCCTTCTCTTTTCACGACCAAACAACCACCACCATCTACCACTACCTTCACCTTCAGCCACCGCCACCACCATTTCTAGCCACAGTCACCACCACCGCAACCCCTCCCCTCCTCCTTCTTCCTTCCGGTCGCGACACACCACCACCTTTCCCCTTCTTCTTCTTGTTGCCATGAACAACCAACCACCACCACCATCGCACCACTGCTGCCACTGGAACACAGCCACCACCACGCCGCCTCCCTGCTGCCTCCTGCCGCCGCTAGCTGCTGCTGTGCCGCCAAGCTCCACCACCGTCACCCGCCACCTTCTCCTTTTCTCACATTTCTTTTCCTCTCCATTGTGAGTGTTTCAAACTATATTTTTTTCTAGTGTTTTATACACTTGAATCCACCCAAATAAACCACAAAGTCTTGACAATCTAACCACCATAATCTCATGTTTCTTTTCTTAAAATATTTAACCATCTAACTCAAGTTTTCTTTCTTTATCTTTGTTTCTTAAAACACAAGGTTATAAGGTTGAAAATGTGTTTAGGTAATGTTCTTCTAATTCATGAAAAATCAAGTTATATAACTAGTTAATAAACTATGATCATCTTATAATTGTCTAACACAATAATGTTTGTGTTTTGTTAATGATGAAAATCTATAGTTAAATCACTAGTTAAATGGATTTGGTTTGATTATTTGATGATTTGATGATGTTTAATACATGTTGCATGGTTCAATTGAGTTACTAAATGTTATAAAATGGTTAAGTATTGCTATTAACATGTGTTAGTATGTTATAACCTACTAGAATTATTGATTGTAATTTTAGTGTTTAATCATCTTATTTACAAGTAATATATGCTAATGACAAATTATCATGGACTAATTTGGTGTTTAAAAACACTTATGGACTTAGTTTGGACATTAGGAAGGAAATATAAGATTTGGACATAATATGACAAGTTTAAATCACCTAAATGAATTTTATGGATAAATATTAAAACTAGTAATTTTATATAAATTACTTGGATTTTTAAACTATAAAATCTCATCATGGAACTTGATATATAAAATGGCCTCATTTATAAAAATATAATTTCTTAAATACAAGACTTAAATCACATGTATAGATTTTATAAAAATAAAATTGATGAAATATATATAGATATATTTTATATCCAAAAATGGTTAAAGACTATAATAAAAACATTTTATATGAAAAATGTATAAAACTTTGGATTTATACAAAATTGGAAATATTTTATGTTGGTAAATAATTCTATAAAAAAGTCTCTAAATTTAAAACCCTAGCTTTATTTGATAAATAAAGTTATTTAAAAATAACTTTATAAAAATAAAATCAAAAGACTTATAGAAATTATGAAAAACATATTCTAAACATTTTTGATTACTTTTAAATAACACAAAATAATCAAAACGTTTTAATTGGATCAAATGATTTATTTTAAACGTTTGAACTTGAAACAAAATCTTTAAAACTAGTTAAAACGTCTTACGACGTAACGAATCGTAAATAATTATTTTCTACAAATAATTATCCTTATGAATTTTAGAAACCCTAAATTGAGTTAAACTCATTTTGGTTTGATAATATAATTATTTTAACAATAGTTATATTTATATCCACTTAAAACCCTAATTTTCATAACATGAGTTTAAATATTAAAATAACCTTTAATATTTACCTGCTTCTGTTAAATCATTTAATCTCTAACTTGTAATAATTTAATAAAGTTATTCCGACAAGTTAGGATAATTATTTCAATAACAATTGTGAACCCTAGTTATATACATATAACTTAACACGATCAATTATTCAATCGATCGAGCGAACTTAAAAATAATAATAAATATTATTATTTAAAACAATATTCAAGACTTGATTGAACTGATCTTCATGATACGTTATCGCATGTTCATTCTTTGTATTTATTTACATAAATGCCTTTATACGTGAACATTCGTATTTACTGATTTTGTAAACTGATTAACTAACAGGTTTACAAAATGCTACAAACAAGATTATACGTCAAGACTTGACCGGTATCATTTGGGTAACGTTCGTTAGACAAATGATTATGTGGATCCTTATGCATGTTGTCTTATGTTTTATTAGGCCTTTACTTGCTAGTTGCCACTCGGGAATTCATCATTACCACTGAATCAAGTGAGTTTCACGGCCCTTTTCTTTACAACTGTTTTACACTTATGGGGGAGAAATCATGAACTGATAAAATGTTTTAACTTAATGTTATGATCTACTGTTAGCCGTATGACTATCTGTTCTCTTACTGATTGCCCACAACTGGTACTTTATCGTTATAAACGTTAGTACAACTGAATCCCACCATTAGTTGATTTCAATTAGTTCTACTCGAAAGGATAACTAGTGAATAGATCTATTGGTAGGGGTGTACATCGGTTCGGTTTTCAGTTAATTTGGTTAATTCGGTTCGGTTATTTCGGTTTTGAAATTTTTAAAAGTCTATCCGTAAACCGAACCGAACCGAAATAATTAAAACTCAAACCGAACCGAAATCGATCCATATGCAATTCAGTTCGGTTTGGTTGAAAACCGAATTAAACATAGTATCCAGATTCAACCAAATATCATTTTACACTTTTTTAAACCAAGTGTATCCAAATCAAATCCAAATTCAATCAAATATTAACCAAGATATCCAAATTCGACAGGAGTGCTGGAGGGACGAACTCGATAGGAAGAATGGAGGACGAAGTGACGAACTTCCAAAGTTCCAGGATTGAAGATGGTCGATGACTCGATGGAGGCAGGAGGGCGGAGGCTGGAGGATTAGCTGAAGGCGACAAAGCGTGTTTCAAGTTAGAATTTTAGGGTTAATGTTTTAAATGATATATATAAATATATATTAATTAAATAAAAATTCGGTTTTCGGTTTAAACCAAACTAACTGTATTAACCGAAATTTATAAAAATTATAATCCATAACCGAACCGAAAACCGAATTAAAAATTCGGTTACGGTTACAAACCGAACTGAAAACCGAAATTGTATAATGGTTTGGTTTTATTTAGTTACGGATACGGTTCGATTTACGATTTTTTTTCAGATAACGGGTTTTTTTTTACACCCATATCTATTGGGGTTGACAACCCTGCCTCGATTGGTAGCTCCAATTCTGACTCCCGAATATTGTCTTGGGGTACACGTCAGTTATTCTGCTTTGTTCAGTATCTCTCGGGCGAGGATACCATGGGTGGGTAAACCGTTAGTATTTGAAATCAAGGTTCAGGTGAGATCATACAACTACAACAATAAGCCAACGTAACATTTAAGTATTCTGAAAACTGTTTTACAATCTTACTATCGAGTCCTAAACCTGTGAACCTCACCAACTTTATGTTGACCTTTTAAACTCATAATTTCTCAGGTTAAGCTGATCATGGAAGCCGTGCAAATGTGACTTCGTCTTTACATTCGGACCTGCTTCGTTGGAGTCCTAGTCCTTATCTATCCTAAATAACTACTTTATGTTTTTCAATAAATGAACAAGACTTTTAAGTTCAATCCTTTGTCCGGGGTGTGACACTTGTCTAATCCCAACTTTCCATTTGTATTAATAGTTCTCTTTCCAGTTTTCTTAAAAAATCTTCTCGCTCTTTGCGTTAACATAGCCAATTGTCATGCCATATCCATTTCATCCAAATGGGTATCATCAATTTCATCAAAATATTCCTTAACCAACCTAGAATTACTAACATTGTTGATAATCATGCCAAGAGAAGATGAAATTAAAGCAGATATCAAAGCAACACACTCATCAGTTGTTTGAACAGAAAATGCATTCTCATTGGTTAAACCTGGAATTGTAAAAACTACAACCCTTTGAAGAATCAGAATTTTCATGCATTCCCGAAATATTTGCAATGCAAGTTGTACTTGGTGCAGAACTAACACCCATTGGTTTATCTTTTGCATTGATGCTTGCTGCATTCTGGCCATGATACAACTCTGGATTTTGCAATTGAGTAGTTGATTTGTGAGAATTCATCATTTCTATTTTCCATGCATGAAGCTTCCTGGTTAATTCATGAAATGATAATGATGAGTATTCTTTGTCATGTGTATTCAACAAAACATAATTTTCCTATTTCTCCAGTAATGCTTCCATTATTTTCTCTTTGAATTCTTTATCAGTGTTCTCAATTCCTATTACTTTTAATTCACTTATCAGATGTGAAAACCTTGATACAAGAGCCATGATGTTTTCTTTATCATAATGCTGAAAATTATCAAACTCTTTGTTTAACACCTTTCTTCTACTTTTTTTTGTATTGATCATTTCCTTCACATCTTGCCGATAACGCATCCCACAATTGCTTTATCTTTTCGCAAGTGCTGAATTGATGTAGTAATTCGGTAGGTAAAGCCATGGTAAGATAACCAAAAGCTTTTGTTCAAGTTCATAGCTTTTCCTTTCTTCAGATGTAAAATCTTTGATTTCTTTGTATTCATCACCATTAGTTGGACGCATGCAAAGCTTCTAAATCGGAATCCACAAATCGATATCATTCGTGCTGACATAAGCTGAAAACCGTTGTTTCCAATTATGGTAATCCTCCAACTTTAATAACTTGGGAACTTTCTGACTTGTTCCGATTTCGTTATCAAAATTGATCAAGGTTTGCATTGCGTTCTGCATAATGGCAAAGGCTTGCAAATCCGACATCGTGAAAAATTTCAAAATCTGGTTATCCGAAGTGAATATGGTTGAACCGAACTCAACCAAACTGAAGATCTATTTGAACTGAAAAGTTGACCCGAACTGGAAATGAGGTGAACTGAAGATATCTGAAATGAACCAAACTGAAAAGGTAATCCGAACTGAACCGAACCAAAAATAGACCGAAATGAATCTAACCGAACTTGTCCGAACTCAGACTTCGGTTGTCCGAACTGAACCAAACTCACGCGAACTGAAGCGAGCTATCACTTCGGGTGACGGTGATTTTTCGAACTGGAGATCTTCACCCGAATTGGAATGAACCAGACATGTTTTGATCAAAAATTCGCAATTTTGGACAAATTTCAACAAGATTTGCAGCAGTAGATCAGGAAAAATGATAAGAAACGATTTAGGAGTGAACCAGAAAGCTCTGATACCACTTGAAAAGCGGTGAGCGTCGGATCATCTATTCGATTTAGCTATTTGCGATAAGAAACAAGTAATTAAAGATTGTTTTATTGATCTTAGAGAACAAATACAATCAGGAATCCATTCAGAATATTCACAAAGAATACACACTCAAAACACACAGTTAGTACAGACCCTCTCTTAATGTAAAAGCGTTTTCGAATCGATTCTATGGTCAAGAAAGATAGAGACGGAAGTTTTGATCACTAGAAGTGTTGAATGATTACATTAACCGAATGAGTATACAACGATTAAGCTCTGGGGGAGGTTAGATAACACCTCCCCTCTCAACACATAGATCTGGACAGAACTAGACCAAAAACTTATGAATTACAAAGACCAAATCCTATTTATATGCTTGCTATCTGCCCAAACTGGAGCTCACCCGAAGTCATCTGGACTGATGAATTGTGACTTTGTGTCACTTCGTTTGGATCCGAAGTGTGAGTTCGGATGTCACTTCGTTTGGATCCAAAGTGTGAGTTCGGATCTCACTTCGTGGCTCACTTCGTCTCCAGTTCGCGACCCTGCGAACTTCAGTCTGTTTTGACAATTCGAATAGTAACAGCCACACAAGGTTCATGCCCAACATGATCTTTCTTTCTCACTCATAATCTATGATGAAGATGGTGTTTTGGCACTTCTCACCTTTTTTGATAGTTTGTTCAGTTGATTTTGTAGGGTTATTTGATCTAGGGGTGAGCAAAAAACCTTATTAACCGGATCCTAACCGAATTAACCGATATAAACCGAACCGAAAAAACCAAAAATAACTGAAACTGATATTTACGGTTCGGTTACGGTTATTAATTTTCCAATAACCGAACATAACTGAACCGAACCGAATGTAGTTTGACACATATTAAAACTAGCTATCTATTGCATATTTTTGTTTACTATGTTGTTCATACCACATGCTGTATTAACTCACTGTTGAGATCGCACTTTTTTTAATTGACGTTTCAAATTATTTTAATCATTTTTAAGTTTGATTATATGAATATAGCAAATCATTTTTGTGTTTGCTTAGGGACTTTATACCACACTGTTCTTTCTATCTATTTATGATACGTACTTTTATGACTTAGTGATTACTTGTTTAGTGCATAATCTTTGTATGTTACCTATTGTAGCTGTAGGGACTTTTAAGTGTATTTTTTTTCATTCTGCTTATGATATGGACCTTTATACTTTGTTCATTTACCTGATCTTGATCCTTGCTACCAGTTACTTCTATATGTTACCTACTGTTAGTAGACCCAGTTTGTTTGTTTAAGCGTGATTTTTGCCCAGTTACTTGTATATCTTACCTACTAGCTTTAGGGAGTAATTACACCGATGTATCATGAACTAAATTTAAAAAATATACCCACTCTTCAACCGGTTAAAAAACCCATCCACTCTTCCAATGGTTAAAAAATCCAGTTTGTTTGTTTAAGCGTGATTTTTACCTAGTTACTTGTATATCTTACCTACTAGCTTTAGGGACTAATTACACTAATGTATCATAAGCTAAATTAAAAAAATCTATCCACTCTTCAACCGGTTAAAAACCCCACCCACTATTCTAGTGGTTACAAATCTATGTAGGTCCCATGTATCATGAGCTGTAATTAAGTTGTTCATTGGATCCTGAGAGCAAAATGCAAAAAAATAAATTCCTCAATTAGAATAATAAATTGCAATGAATCTGCTTAACATGGTATGTGGCGGTTGTTTTGAAGGAAGAACCAAATTTTTAACCAAAGGTTCTTGAGATGCTCTTAATTGTTGGAAGAGTGGATGGGTTCTTAGGAAAGCATAGTTTTTTTCCTATCCCACATTGCCTCTCAAGAAAATGTACATGAGGAGCATCCCTTATAAATAAAGAAAACGCATAATTCTTTTTAATTTAAAATACCTTAAACATGGGTGATCCATTAAGCTTATTGATTGCTTATGTATAGTTATTATTTTGCTACATCTTGGCCTAGGGACCATCTAAGCAATGATGTAGTTAATCTTTTTTTGGTTAACCGAGAATGACCGAAACCAAACCATAACCAATGGTTGACCGAGTAATGGTTAACTGACAAACGGTTATGGTTATGGAAGGAACTTTTGAATTAACTAAAATTCGGTTATGGTCACGATTAAGGGTCAAAACTGGTCCAAACCGACCCATGCTCACCCCTAATCTGATCAACATTGATTTTCATCAAGTTTTCTCTATCTGCAAGGATGTCTTGATTCACTGTGCCAAACTCTATTCTTATTTTATTAAGTACACATCTTCCACATTCCTCACTGAACCCGTGTTTGGGTCCAGCTCATGTGTTTGTTGGGAATCATGTGAAATGATATCCATTTGTTTATGAGAAGATGTCTCAGGTGAGTTGACAAAGATCACATCAGTGTCACTCACTTCCAAGTTTCCTTAACTTGAAACATGTATCTACTTGTTGCTACATCATCTTCACTGACAAAATCAGAGAAGATTTTGTGATGCGTGGCTATGGTTAGGATGTCAACTGATTGGATGATTTGAAGATTTGTTTGAAAGTTTGTGAAGGCTTCTTGATATGTGGATTGAGGTGGTGAGGAAGAGTTTTGGTAGTGGGTTGGTGAGTGTGAGTTTTCTGGAGAGTGGTCAGGAGAGTTTATGGGTTCATTGAGTGATTGTGAAGAAGATTGTTGTAGGGTGGGTTCTTGTGGTGTGTTATGATCCATTTCTTCAGAAGGATCTTTCTCAAAGTTGGGTGATAATTCAGGGTTGGCTATCTTTTTGTTGTCTTTGACAAAATATTCTTGTAGGATAGCTGAATTGTATGGAATACGAGAAATCATGATCCATGGAATTTCGCAAAATTGAACATATGTACCTAGCATATGGATTCCTTTGATCTGGAATTGCTCCGTTGTATACAGCTCTTCATCTACGGATGTGGTGATTTTATTTGAGATCATTTGAGCTAGGAATCTGACATAAGGCACAAATCCAATTCTCTTCTTGTCATCTGATTTTTCTTTTATCCTCCTTTCCATTTCACTCCAGATTACTTGAGCAATATCTATCTCCATCGAATTGATTATTCCAAACAAGATAGTCAGAACATTCTTGTTTGATTGATCCATTGATCCCCTTTTGGAGCTCATGGTGTGATTTAGAAGCTCTATCATGAATTCCAGATTTTTTCCAGTTTTCCGACCCAGAGTTCAGAAATTTGATTATTTTATGTGAATTCCCCTCCAGTAATTGTGATAGCCATTTCCTTTAAATCTGATTTGGAAGGAATTACCGCAAAGTTTTGGAGAAACTGGCATTTGCAATATTTCTCTTAGGTCAGAGATTTGGAGTGTGACTTTTCAGCTTTGTTTGTTTTTCCGTTCATCTGCTCATCATTTATTTTTACTATGGACCAGAAGTTCAGGAGAACAGCTTTGGAGCATGGTTCATTGATCGTGAGAGCGGTGGCAATTCGGCTGTGTTTTAGGGCTTCTATGTCGATTTGGAGATTTTTTTAGTAGAGGGTTGGATCAAGAATGAACGGTTGGTTGTTGGGTTCAAGGGTGAACGAACTATGTGGTGGTGATT
>JBCNJP010014939.1:0-10352 GCA_039602395.1 Deinandra increscens subsp. villosa | reverse complement strand
GGTCTCCACGTGAGGGTATTTTTGTTATTTCCGTTTGTTTTAAAGTATGAGTTAAAACAAACGGAAATGACCAAAGTACACCTCATGTGGGGACCACATGAAGGCAGTCTAACGACTTTTTAAACAACTGTTAACGTTGAGATCAAAATTGAAAAAATAAATGAAACGTGAGACACTAAATTGGGATTTTCAAAAAATTGGGAATTTCAAAAAATTGGGACTAAAATTGTTAAAATGTGCAAACGTTGGGGACTAAAAACGAAGTTTACTCTTCCAAGAATTTTGAACTTTTATTTGAAAAATAATATATCTGACCTTTGGGAGTTATCTTTTTGGTTTTTTTTTTCCATTACATTCAGGTTGCTGACATGTATAATGCCCAGAAACACACCCAAAACAACAATCAAGATGATGAAGATGAATGAGTATACATGGAGGCAAGAATTGTAATTCTGTATTTTACACCATGGAACCCAAGGTTTTTTATTGAAATTTAACCTTGGTCTCTGGGTACTCTCGTGTTGCTCTTTTATCCACTCCGTTCAAGAAATCATTTAGGAAAGAAGTATAACGTCGTGTAACTTGCACCTGTCTGCGCTTTTTTGCGTAAATTTTATAGTTAAATCTTCCCTAAATTGATTATTTTATGTTGGATTTTGTCAAAGCATATCAAGTATTAGATTCTACTTTCCCCTAAAAAGGAAACACAACTAGTTTGAATTTTGTATTATGGCAAACAACTTTTAGTAGGTTACTTGATTAGACCTAGAGAAAGCTACCCCCATTACTATATTTCAACCTGTAAATATCCTTTAAAATAAACATGTTGCATCTACTTGTTACCTTATGGGTTTATTCTTGGGGTTATTGAAGAGTAAAGAAACACTACTTGTACACCGTTGGGTCATACGGTCTGTATGATAGTGCAAAAATGATCATACGGGTTATGTTTTTGTTGGTGGTTATATTAACCATTTCCATGTTAGTCTTGAACGTCATACGGGTTGTATGATCCAACAAATACGGGTCCCCTTCATCAGGTTGGCGTGACTGTTTCATCCTTCATAAGACCCGTATATTACTGTTATTTTTTTGAACGACTAACGAATAAAGTCTGACTATCCGGAGAACCCAATGGCAAAAGACACCTCCACCCGTGAAACGAAGAGAGTGTTAAAGTAGCCCAAACCCACCAATTAAGCTCATTTTAGGAAAAAGTTACTTCTGTGAACGGCTGGGTGGTAAATCCCGGGGGCTCCAGGAATCTAACTTGTGACTTAAGGTTATGAGTCTCCTCATCATCACCAATGAGCAGTCAAACAAGCCTTCATAGTCCATATAATACGTTATTGATGCCTAAATATGAATAGTATGTTAGTGGTTTTTACGAATAGTATGTTAGTGGTTTTGTTTAGTGTGTCTTTAATCTTTGTTTTGTTGTTTCTTCTTGTTGAGATGGAGCAATGACTTTTTTTAGATCTTGATTCTGATTCGTGGGTCCAACGTTTCGTTACCTTACGGTGGTTGGCCCATATATCTTGTCAATTTTCCATTAGCATCCAAAGCTTTGTTAACTAACTGATTTAAAATAAACTTGTCTATTCTGTATATAATATAGATGACTTAATCCCTCTATTTTGAAATAATCGGTATCAAGTTATAATTTTATATTGAAGTGGTGGGTGAACATTGAAATCCTTAGTATTTTGTTAGGAATGAATAATTTATTTTTGGAATACTTCTACTAATTATCTGTAATAATTTTGAATCCGGTTCAGACCGGTTGATCCGTATAAACTTCGGGTCACATTAGTTGGGTTGGTAAACTAACAATTTCTTTTTTATTTTTTGATTAAATCATCATTAAACCAATCAACATATCTGTTCAAAGTTAAAGAAAATACACCATATATAATTTGTTCCACTTGATATATTATTTTTTGGCAAAGTTAAGTGATGAAACAAATTGAATATATTAAATTAAGTTAAAGATATATTAGACGTGAGAATAATACATATAACTTGAACGATATATACAAGATTTATTAAAATGAAAATGTATTACAACATCAAGGTAAAATTAAGAGTAAATTACACAGAAGGTCCTTTATGTTTTACCTAGATTTCGAATTAGGTTATTTAAGTAAAGTTGTTGCACCCAACATCCTTTATGTTTTAAACATATTTCATATAAAGTCCTTTATCACTAACGGGGTTAAAAATCATCGTTAAGTTAGAGATACTTTAGTCATTTTAGTCATTTTACGATATCTTTTAATAAAAACATTAAAATCAAATATTCCCTTTAATATTAAAACCTTAAAATAGATAGACATGGTTCTTCTCCTTCTAGGGTTCATATTAACTTTTTTGGTGAATCGTAAAGCCTAATTTGCTGCGCTAAGCATCAATATTCGTGAGTTTTTAGCATCAGACCTGATTAAGTCTTTTCAGAACTCGAAAAATGCATTGAGCATAATAATGTTTTTCTGCGTGAGCATCTGGTCATTGCTAGATTAGGATTTTATTAATGAGTTTTTCAATTGGTAACCATGGATTCGCTTCTGACGTTCATCATTAATTGTTGTATGAGAAAGAATGTCAAGCTTTCGGGTTAAAGCATGATTTTATTAATATCTTTCAAGTGTTTTTGTAAAACACATACTAGTGTGTTCTTCGTGTGTTTTTGGTGATTAAAGGCAAGTTATAGGGGGGGGGGGGGGGGGGTTTATGAAGTTGTGTCGTTATTACCTATGGGGATTAATGTCGAGAGATAACCCTAGCAGGAGAAGAACAACGTTGATCTATTTTAAGGTTTTAATATAGAAGGGAATATTTGATTTTAATGTTTTTATTAGAAGAAATTGTAAAATGACTAAAGTGCCACTGACTTAACGATGAGTTTTAACCCCGTTAGTGATAAAGGACATTATATGAAACAAGATTAAAACATAAAGGATGTTGGATGTAACAACTTTACTTAAAGGACCTAATTCAAAATCTAGGTAAAACATAAAGGACCTTCTATGTAATTTACTCTAAAATTAACGACTGCAATTATATTGGTAATATTATTATACATATACATTTTTCTTGTATATAAATTCATGACTGAAATTATCATAATAAAATATATAAATTGACTTTTCTTCTTATTGAATAAAACGCAAAATTTAATTTCATATTTTAATCAAAAGCTCTTTCTTATAATTTGTAAACATATAATTATAATTATAATTATATTATATATACTAAACTTCATGGAGCTAGAATAGTGTTGTTTTAGACTTTGACGTAAGAGGTGTGTTTTTTGAGAGATTAGAAATTGGGCCTAGATTAGTAATGTTAGATTTTTTTTTTTTGAAGTTTTTGTTTCTGTTCTTTTTTTTTCTTCTAAATTTCGACCACTAAAATTTTATTATTTTATACATTGTGCCTATAATAATAAGGTTTTTAATTTTGAAGTTTGATCATAAAAGTTTTAGCTTTTAGAGATTAAACATAATGGAGGTTAGTATAGTACATTACAAATGTTAATGTATGAAAGTACAAGCTTGCTTTTTACATTACGATATTAATTTTTTGTTAAAGATCTGACCGTGTTGAGTTTAATCTGGTTAACACCTTTACATAGATACGGTATTCCCACTACAACACGCGGTGGAACAAACACGCGGTGGAACAAACAATAGTTATTAATTAAAATGAACATAAATAACACATTTTCATGCTTATGAATAAGTTGATTGAAAATTGATTGGGGAGATTTTTGCTTTACAAATGGATGGATCATCCCTCCACCTCATTAAACACCCAATTTACCAAATTACTATTACTAATTAGTATAATCATTAAGCTAATTTAACTGTAATTAACTAATTATATAATTCTTTGATATTTGGTTTCGGTGGAAGAATCAGAGCCTTCAGGATTACCCCTTTTCTTGTTAAACTTCCACAACAGCCGTTGAACCGGCGGCGGAGTCGGCAGCACCACCGGCGGCGGCGGAATCTGGTACGTATCCAGCGACGGCGGCGGGTGCCGCCAATGCGGCAGCGGTCCGGCCAGCAGAAGGTTCTGTAACAACGGCCCTGCTTTCATCACCGCTTCCAGAAGCTTCCCCTTTTCCGGCAACGCCTTCACCGGAATCCCAAACTCCTGCTCCGACGACCGCGCCGGCGGTGTAAATTGTTCGACCACCGACGATGAAACGATGCTTTCTTCGCACTCTGACGACGAGAATCCGCCGGCGGTGACGTGTTCGTCTTCAATGCTTGATACGGCGGAGTGCGGCGGCGGCGTGGCGGTTTGACGGCGGTGGTGGTTGAGGAGCGTTTGGTAGCGGTTTTGAGCTTCGTTTTTTTCGTTAATGGTGGCGGTTAAAAGGTGCTTCAGGTGAGTTAACTCGGTTTCTTTGATCTTCAATTCTTCTTGAGCTTTGAATCGTGCTGCTTCAAGCTCCATTGTTGTGATTAGCAGAGACTCTGTTAACTCCCCTGTACTCTGTTTCAAATTTTCAATCCAATTGAGAAAAAAAACCTCAAAATTAAGTGAAATTTGAGTAAGTTAGATGGATTTTGAGATAGGGAACATGAAATTTGACCTTTCCACGGCAGAAGTATGACCAATCGAGAAGGAAATTGGATTGATCTTCCATGGGAGCCTGCAAATCTGCAAATGGTAATGTGAAGTGAAGAAGATGGGGGAATTTGGTTGGGGTTATAATGGGATGTTTGGCGGTAGTGAATGAGGTGGTTTTGCTACTGTGTGCGGGAACAGTGTAGTGTGTGTTTTTATACATTATTTTTGGATTGAAATTCGGGTTCAATGGAAAAGACGATAGAGATGATAGTATTTGTTTTGTTTTGCTTCTTTCATTTTAATAAATATAAAATTGTATACTTTTTTTTTGTAAACTAGAGGTATCTTCCGCATGTTACTGGTATCACTTTATTATTTAACGCATGAATCTACATTACATAGATGATTAATGATGACGTGGGTTCGTATCGGGCTAACTACATGGGCTAAGGGCTCTTATATAGTCCGGCCCAATACAGCCCACTACTTCCTCCTTGATGGCTCATACCAGGTTCGGCCCACCAGGCCCAATCTGGCCCATCACTATCCCTATATAAGGAGGCTCACTCCCTCCTTGAAAGGGTTCCTGGTCCTTCCTACTTGGGCTGGTCCTTCCTACTTGGTCTGGTCCAGCCTACAGCGCCGCACTACCTTCTGGCCTACAGGTCATGCTACATGGCCGCACTACCTTCTGGCCTACAGGTCATGCTACATGGCCGCACTACCTTCTGGCCTACCTGGCCATGCTACATGGCCGCACTACCTTCTGGCCTACCTGGCCATGCTACATGGCCGCGCTACCTTCTGGCCTACCTGGCCATGCTACATGGCCGCACTACCTTCTGGCTTATCCGGCCGTGCTACATGGCCGCACTACCTTCAGGCCTACATGGCCGTGCCACCCCCCTGGCCTACACGGCCGTGCTTCCTCCAACATTCCCCTTCATCCTGCTCAGCCAATCTCCTTCATCCTACCTGGATAATCCCTTTCATCCCACATGCTACCACATACATACATATACATATATACATACTATATACATACAGTCTTACTGACTTGACCGTCGGAGGGTGGTCCAGAGACCCCGGTCTCTGGTCCCCTTCTAACGGGTTCCCTTCATGTTGCAGGTACAAGACAAGACCCGGGAGAGACGGATCTTCCTAGCCCGGCTCGGAGGCTCGCCACATCTCTCCCACACAGTGGATCGGCCCGGTGCCTTGGTGACTCGTCCTTGGCCATGCCACTTCGACCACCCGGGACACCCCGTTTCTACATTGGCGCCATCCGTGGGACCACGAAGTAAACACACTTTGTGGTCTCTTCTTTCTACGATGACTAGATTCGGTATTTCTTGCGCTTCACACATCAAGATCCTCATATCACAATTTCGGTTAGAGGTTCTATCTCTCGGATACCCTCCATTATAATCAACTTTTAAATGCTTATATGAAGCATTAAATAAACAGTTACAATAATCATGTGAAAATACATACAAGACCCTTTCGGTCATTTAGATATAATCACACCTCTGGTGTTGTTTTATATATTAAACATATATATATATACATGACTATTTGGTTTTGTATAAGGCACTTTATGCGAAGCTCACATAAAACAACAGGTACAACTCAATTTGCCTATGTCACCATCTATATTGCATGCACAGTTCACCTTGCAGGGCTTTGGTACAACTCACGTTACCTATGTTACAACCTCATTGCAAATAAGATCCATAGAAACCCCATAGCTTGCGATACTGCCGGACGACTTATTTTCCAGTGTTGCCGGTAACTAGTTCAGAACAAATGCCGGACGACTCCGTTCCTATTGCCGTAGATATCTATTGCAGATCCGACCAAGAAGGATCCTCCGATGACTTTTATCCGGACGACTCACTCGCCGGAGGGAATCCTTCTCCGGACGTCATATATGTCGCCGGACGAAACCTCATTCGGGTGTCCCATCCTTGTCCGAGATAGCTTTCTCCAAATTCTCTTATAGTTGGAGAACTCATCTCGCCGTATCACCTACTTTGTGCGAATTACCAACTTATTGTCCGGATGGCTTTCTCCTGCCGGACGGCCTTTTCTTCTACGTATAACAGGATTTTTGTCGGACGGCCTTCCGTGTTATTTTGGTGGCCGGACGGCCCATCCCGGCTCATCCGAACTTGCCGGACGGCCTATCTCGACTTATCGGTAGCCAAACCAAATATTCGAATAAAGAATGTTTGCTCCGGTTGCACCCGCTTCGACGTCGCCAGTTTTGAGCCAAAACACATTTTGATATACGGATTGTGACTAGGGTGCCTCTGCACATTAATTTGGACATTAATTCAAGGTTGTTCTCACAGTTACAAATGATGACAATTTATTGTCATTTTTGGGAACTCTCAAAAGGTACGGTACAAACCCACACTATTTGAAGTTATCAATTCTAGCCCCTCTTATTAATAAATATACGCTACACTCCTTTAAGTTACGTGTTTGGCCACACATACTAAGGTAAATGAGAAAATATGCACACACCAACATACGACGCAGATAACAATTGCAGGTATTTAAGATACCGTGACGAATGTTTCCTTACATTCAATTATGCCTAAAGTCTTATGCATTTACTTTGAAGCTACTACTTCATTTAGTAGACATATTTCAGCATCACATATATATACATATTCTTACATTACGTTTTATATTTTTTCTCTTATGAAAAATGATCTAACAATTTACTCTATAAGTTCAATGCTTCTAACCCACAAGTACAGCTTTGAACTGGGGCTAGCATGGTAGAACACCATTATAGCCAGTACAGCTACACGCTTCTGAAAATTTTTAGAAGACATATTATTTCTTCAGATACTCCGAAGTGATGGGCGATTCATTACTCATTTAATTATTAAAATAGCACTCGTGAGTGTCGAACGACTACTCCATGTTGCCACACACAACATGAGAGTATTTTTAACCGTGCAGAATGGTTATCACAAATGACAAGCATCATTCTACATCACCCTTATGATTATCATCAACAAAGATACATTCTATTTATTTATCTATCGGGAAGAACGGTTAACGCTCATATCGAGCAATATTCAGCGTTGATCTTATTGTTATTATTGAAGACTACTTTACATACGGACATTATTGTATGAAGTTCACACATACGAATATTATTACCTCCTTCTAATCTGAAGGAGGGCGTTATTATCATCAACGGTGTGGGTCGGGTATTCTTCATCCCCGACGTTATCAAACATCGATTATTATTATTATTATCATTTTGTAATCACAGACGTGATACATGTCCTCTTACATCATCGTATATATCCTCTAGAGTTGAAGGAAGACATCACATTTATTTGTTATGGTGGTCAACTACCACATACACCGGTCTTATTACCGTTATTGGATGCTACGACCCATCCGGTCTAGTTATTACGGATAAGGCAATTACATGACATTCTTTTATTGGGCATCTTATGACATCGACCAACGATCAACAGGTTATGTCATTCTAAATCCCAACTACTGATTCGTCTACGTTCAATTACAAGTCTTTAATTATGGCACACCCATAAACTATGACTTTTCACATTAGTACACTTGACATACTTACGCTTGCAAATTAACAACTTATTTTGCAGAGTCATTACTTATATGATTATTCCGGTGGTTCCGGCCGTACGGCCACCACCACTTAGTATTTTATTTTAAGTGGTCTCGGTCTTACGCCGACCACTAATATGATTATTTTGGTTGTTCCGGCCGTACGGCTGAATCACCACTTATCATTTTAGTTCAGTGGTTCTAGTCTTACGCCGAACCACTAGTTACATTATTATTTTGTTGTTTCGGCCGTACGGCCGAATCACCTATATCATTTTATTTCAGTGGTTCTGGTCTTACGCCGACCACTACTTATATTATTATACTGGTGGTTTCGTTCGTGCGACTGGATCACCACCTTATTATTTTATTTAAGTGGTTCTGGTATTACGCCACACCACTACTTACATTATTATCTTGTGGGCCACACAAGGACGGCTGGCTAATGTCGTTCGGCCCACATGACGACAATATACCATAACACTCAACAATACAGTGTCCCTCCCGCACGGATAAGGGTCCCTGCGGTCTCTGTGACTACTCACAACCGACAAGGGACCAAACTCCGAACGGTGACACAGCAAACGACAGGCCAACCGACGGCCGGGGCACATGGGGGAAGCCACTGGACTAGCCAGTCGACAACCTCCACCCAATACTTAGTGGGTGACCTGCGCATGTCGAACCAGAGGCTCGAACTCATACACTTCGGCACTTTTGGTGATTGACAACAGCGGGACCACATAGACTATGAAAATAGTCAAACCCGGGTATAAACACATTCTTCTTGTAACAAGGAATTGACAAGTGGACGACACATCCACTACATAACAGGTGGTCCTGGGTCTTAGGCTCGAACCACCATATATACATAATGGACTACACATCCATACATTGTGGACGTAGGTCACGCGACCGAACCACCCATCCTCCGACAACTTACAATGGTCTCGGCCAAGCGTCGAATCACAACCTCCAAAACTTACAAACCCTAATAACCCATCCTACCATATATCCTATACAAACAGCGCATAACCAACAATCATCACACCTCGTACACATATCACACCCAAACCACCACGATGAACATCGGTCCCTTAATAAAGATCCAAACGATGCAAGAACACATGCATCCAGGCAAGCCCATTCAGAACAAGTCTCCGAACAAGGAAAAAGGTAAAGTACTAACATTTTATGCAGGGTTCAACGCAGAAGAGAAAACAAGACGATTGGAGGTACAAGATAAGTCTAGCATGGTATAGTTAGGACTATACCATACTAGACTGGGGGGCTGATGACGTGGGTCCGTATCGGGCTAACTACATGGGCTAAGGGCTCTTATATAGTCCGGCCCAATACAGCCCACTACTTCCTCCTTGATGGCTCATACCAGGTTCGGCCCACCAGGCCCAATCTGGCCCATCACTATCCCTATATAAGGAGGCTCACTCCCTCCTTGAAAGGGTTCCTGGTCCTTCCTACTTGGGCTGGTCCTTCCTACTTGGTCTGGTCCAGCCTACAGCGCCGCACTACCTTCTGGCCTACAGGTCATGCTACATGGCCGCACTACCTTCTGGCCTACAGGTCATGCTACATGGCCGCACTACCTTCTGGCCTACCTGGCCATGCTACATGGCCGCACTACCTTCTGGCCTACCTGGCCATGCTACATGGCCGCGCTACCTTCTGGCCTACCTGGCCATGCTACATGGCCGCACTACCTTCTGGCTTACCCGGCCGTGCTACATGGCCGCACTACCTTCAGGCCTACATGGCCGTGCCACCCCCCTGGCCTACACGGTCGTGCTTCCTCCAACATTCCCCTTCATCCTGCTCAGCCAATCTCCTTCATCCTACTTGGATAATCCCTTTCATCCCACATGCTACCACATACATACATATACATATATACATACTATATACATACAGTCTTACTGACTTGACCGTCGGAGGGTGGTCCAGAGACCCCGGTCTCTGGTCCCCTTCTAACGGGTTCCCTTCATGTTGCAGGTACAAGACAAGACCCGGGAGAGACGGATCTTCCTAGCCCGGCTCGGAGGCTCGCCACATCTCTCCCACACAGTGGATCGGCCCGGTGCCTTGGTGACTCGTCCTTGGCCATGCCACTTCGACCACCCGGGACACCCCGTTTCTACAATTAA
>JBCNJP010014938.1:0-10353 GCA_039602395.1 Deinandra increscens subsp. villosa | reverse complement strand
GCAATGCCAAATATAGGTGTCACTCAAATCTCTTTTGAGTTTCTTGGTGGTGGTTTGGTATATTGAGCTATTACATGAAGTGTTTTCATGAACCAATTCATAAATACCATTTAAAGGGCTAGCTTTAAAATAAAACACTTCATTCATTGAAACATGGATATCATTGTTAACAAACTTAAAATCATATCCAAAATGTCTTAAACGGGAAACGGAAATTATGTTCCTAGTCAAACTAGGAGCATACAATACATTATTCAAAATTACTTCCAAACCACTTGGAAGTTCCAAAATATAGTCTCCTTGGGCTTCAACTTGAACTTTCGCTCCATTGCCCATGAAGAGACTAACTTCTCCCGTCTTCAATTGCCTATTTCTTTTGAACCCCTGCAACATATTACATATATGAGTTCCACATCCGGTATCCAATACCCATGTGTTTGAAGAAATAGCATTAAGCTCAATATAGATCATAAAGGTCTTACCCGAGGCTTGACCTTCATCTTTCTTTGCTTTCAACCCTTTGAGATAGGTTGGACAATTCCTCTTCCAATGTCCTACCTCACCACACTCAAAGCATGGATCATTTGAAGCAACCTTTTGCTTCTTCTCCTTCGGTTTGGGGTTTTCTTTCTTGCCCTTCCCCTTGACGAATCCCTTTCCTTTGGCAACCTTTGCTTTTGAGGAACTAGAGGTAGAGCGAGACCTTTTCTTGCTACTACCCTCATCGATCGTTAGAACGGACACAACACTTTTGCCCATCCCTTGCTCAGCCGTTTTGAGCATCCCATGAAGCTCGGGAATGGTCTTCTCCCAACCATTCATATTGTAATTCAATACAAAAGTGTCAAACTTCTTTGACAAAGAGTTGAGGATCAAATCCGTAGCCAACTCTTTTGAAACGGGACAATTGAGCCTTTCAAGACGATCAATGAGGCTCTTCATCTTAAGAACATAGGATGAAACCGTTTGTGACTCATCCATACGACATGCATGGAGTGCCCGAACCGTTTCGAAGCGCTCGGTCCTTGCCTTTTGTTGGAACATTTCCTTCAATTGGCATATCATGTCGTATGCCCCATGATTCTCTAAATCCTTTTGAAGCTCGGGGATCATACTTGCTAGCATGAGGCATGAAACTTGGACTGAGTCCTCGGTGTACCTCACCCAATCGGCATAAGCCTCAACGTCTTCGACATCGGGTTCGTCGGGGATAGGATCGTCCAACACATAAGACTTATTTTCTTGTTTGAGAACAATTCTCAAGTTGCGGTACCAATCCACAAAGTTGTCTTGGTTGAGACGATTATTGTCTAAGATGGATCTTAGTGATAGGTTATGGACGTTTGTGGCGGGGATGATTTCGTTATTATTGGCCATCTACAAAATTTAACAAAGTTCTATTAAGTATTTTCGATATCAATATAAACCTTTTAATTTAATTAATACCCTTTTGTGTCTCATAGACAATTAATAAATTAAAACCTAGAATCCAATGTTACATTTAAGTTGTGGTTAGGTGACCTTTATCCCATGACTTAAATTAACAAGGTAGTCAACGTTTGACAATTGCAACTCTTTGCAACTTCTAGTAGTATGGGATCGATTAAACATCTTATGTTTAGTTGGCATGTTTAATCCCATCAACGCCTTTGGTTCCCCATGCTTCGGTGACCCTATTCACGTGGTCTCCAAATCAAGTTGTCCTACTTATACACACATATAGATTTACACATACAAGTGGTTAGGTGACCTTTATCCCACAAATATGGTAAACCTACCCCAAGATTACAAGTTCCCTCAAATATGGTTAGGTGACCTTTATCCCATAAAGAGTTTACAAGTAAATTTAGTGTTGTATAAAAGGATGGCGTTTAAACTTGTTTTTGAAAAATGGTCGTTTTTAGTTTTCATAGTTCTAGTGTAGAAAACTCTATGTACCATACAATTCACATGCATTCAAATGTATGGTACCCTAGTGTTGTTTGAAATCCATATTTCATGGTTCTTTTAATAAAACCCATTTTATTGATAAATCATCATAAACTTAATAAAACCCATTTTATTAGTCTTTGTTAATGATATTTTAAGAACCGGTTTTAGCTTGTTAATGTTTATTAGTTTGTTTTAGCATGCATATCCAAATATCATCCAAACATGAAAATAAACAACCACACAAGCATAATAAAATAGGTGCATAGCCATAGCCAACTATTGACAACACTTGTTAGCCGAAACAAGTGTGTGTCAAGGTCTCTCCTAAGGGACAAGATCACCCAAGTGATGTGTTGGTGAACTCCCACTTGACCCCGCATCCAAAAGCTTCAAGTGACCTCCTTTGGTTGTGTTTTGCTTGACTCCTTTGGGCATCCAAGATCCTCCATCTTGTGCATTCTTCCTTTTTACAATATATGGATCCTAATACATTTTTCTAGTAAAACAAAATGCACCTAATCTATTACATTACATACCAAATGTAATAAATAGATTACATGCCCAAAATGAGGAACTTGAAATTATTACAACTTTTGAATAATTACAACAAGCACAAACATTCACCACAAACAATCACAAGGTCTTTTGGCTAGGCTTTATGCACCAAACATATATATATAAATACATCCATATGTACAAATGGTTCCCTTTTAACCCATTTCCTTTTTTGGTCCAACACAAAACCGAAAACTTGGGTTTGTTGTCCAAACAACAAAAACATTAAATGATAAAATGTTTTAATCTTTCAAGATAACCACATGCATGTTAGTGAAGCATCTTGAAAGAAAAAGGGAAACCATGAACAAAACTTTCGGTTTGTGGTATGAGGAACCAAAACCAAGAGTTTTGTGGAGCTAACCAACTAGCTCTTTGAAGCATGCATCCATATAAGCGGCTCTAGATGCCATTGTTGGGTTTTAAGAACATTATCAAAGCCATTTTAACTCCTTAAAATGTAAAACGCAGCGGAAAATCAAAACCATAGTTTGATTAGTTGATGTATATTTTGATTAGTTGATGTTAAAACCGATTGTAACACTTGATTATAAAACCCAAAACCAAGGATCTAAACATGTATGCATGTTATCAAAACTAAAACAACCATAGGGTGTTTAGATTTATACCTTCTTCTAAGAAAGGGATTGAGAAGAAGATGATGACGAACTCGAATAGCAAGTCTCGAAGAAGAGACCTCAAGTTAGTGATACCCACGAGCCACGGACAACAACACTTTGTTGCTAGGATTTCTTGAAGATTGACTTCTTCCTTCTTTCTCCTTGAACCGATTCGTGAGAGAGAGAGATAGAGTAGAGAGGAAGTCTTGCACTTGAGTAAATGCTTGTGTGTTGTACACCCAAAATGGAGAGAGTATGTAGATATATATAGAGTCCTTTATTGTACTACATGTAGTACATATTGTAGTACAAGTACTATAAGAAGTGCAAGTAGTACAAGTGTAGTACATATTGTAGTACAAGTGTAGTACATATTGTAGTACAAGTACTACAAGTAGTGCAAGTAGTACAAGTGTAGTACAACTAGTAGTACAAGTACTACAAAAGGATATATATCATATTATTTTATATAAAAGTAATTTTACTTTAAATATAAAATCTCTACTAAATCATTTAACCCATTTAAATAATTTCATACTCTCTAATTTAAATCATCCGTATGATTTAATTACAAGTGCAACTATTTAGAAACCCATTTCTAAATGTCTTCGCGTTATAATATTTATTTATTTGATCACATCTAAAATAAATATCTTTGGTGCGTTATCTAGCTCGTTATTGGGTACGACCCGTCTTGGATCATAACGTACTAGCCACATCAATTTACTATGTGTCTTGGGCATATAGAGTCCAACATGAATGTTGGCACATTGGGGCTCAAATCTGTGAAATTAGTGTTGATTTATAATCCTAAGGTGTTAGGAATGTTATATGTTGTCTAGAGAACCAAATCGTCTAGTAATTGGTCTAGTAGTCACCAATTTCCCTACTTGAACTTGCATGTTGCTAAACACCATGGATGACCTAGAATTTGATCTCAATCATGAGTTGTGGAACTTGATATTGATTGATTATGTTGATAGATGATAATTTGATGATGGGTTTGAGGTTTGATCACCCAACCCTTACTAATTTGGTAAGTAGAGGGTCTAGTGAATGAATTTAATGTAGGAAGCAAAATAATGCACACCATGTGCTCGGTGAAATGCCTAGATGACATCAACAGGTGGCTAAGCGACTAAATTGTCATGATTCTTACTTAGTTAATCATTATATGTGTATTTGCTAAATTTGATGCTTCTATGAAAGTAAATACCTTATGTGAATTGCTTTACCCGTTTGGGAGTTTGAAGTGTTGAAATAATGATTAGGTTGATGAACTTCTCAAATAACTATTGTGTTTGTGCTTATGAAATCTGGGTAAATGAAACTGGATAGCATGCTAATTAGTAGATAAACATGTAATTGCATGGCACCATGGCAATTGGGTCAATTTGATCTTTGTAATAGAGTCCTAATAGTGTAATGGACTTAATAGGCACTCAAGGCGAAGGTGGTGATCAATCGGCCCACGTCGGGGGTAGCGGAAGCTCAAGCTTACGAGGTAATGTATTCTTACTCACTAAGTAGTTGTGCTTAATGTGCTTTTGTCCATTACGTAGTAACTTAAATATAAACCTGGGCCAAGTGCATACTTGTGCATACCCAAGGCTTGTAGGAGTTACGGGGTGCCAAGGGGTTGCACGCCCATTGGTTAGTTTTGGTTGTAGTAAGTGAGGTTCCCAAACGCCATGTTCGCCATAAGGGTTCATGGGAGCCTAGGCTAAGGCTAGTCGGGGACCAAGGGTACCATAGGGCCTGGATGAGTTCATCAAGTGGCGTTGTTGCCCACGGATTCGATGGAATCCAATGCGGGGGTACAAAACGCCATTGATGGCTACATAAGACCTCCTATGGTGCAATTCACATCATTTAGTGGTTTGGGTAAGAATACGAATGTTAAGCAGGTTGTCTATGGTCAATTCAGCTATGGGATATCAATATGGAACACAAATGTGTAAATGCCTAGTAAACGGGTCAAACGGGTTGGATTTTGGCAAGTAACCGATATGTGTTATTTATTTTAGCGCTTGGTAATGTTGTATGTACTCGTAAACCTGGTGCGGGTATTGATTTCAAATGGTTGCAGGTCCTACGGGTGAACCAAGCACACCCCAATTGAGCCTTGGGCTTAAAATGCAAGAAAATGGGGAAATGTGACCTGTAGCCACCGTAGCTTACGGTGGCCATAGGAATTAAAGTCCACCGTAGGACAGAACAAAGCCAACATAAGGTAGCCAGGGGCCACCGTAAGCTACGGTGCCACTGTAGCTTACGCTGGCCTCAAGATGAAATGTGATTTTTGACCCTTTTTCTTGTATTCTAACGCCTTATTATCATCCTAACGTATAATACACTAACGGGTTAATAAAAAAATGCAGGTAAAAACAAGATATAGCTGGATTCCTCGGAGCTGAACATGAACCGAACGCTTGACGTTGTTTTGTTAATGATCTTGTTTAGAAGTCTTAATACGAACTTCAAATACGTGACGTCGTTTTGAACTTAGTATGGTGTTAAGATCATGTGGTGTTTTAAAATACTTTAAGGTTGTAGTGAAGAATTGGAAATGATAACTTTTGTATGTGATAATGATTAGAATCACCACTATTTTATGAAAATTTTCTGGGACCAAACTTTGTTGTTAAACGTTTAACCATTATAAACTTGAATATCAACTCGGGTGTTACACTACGATGTGTCTCGTGTATTATATCTATGTAAAGAGCGTGTGTAAGAGTCTAAGAGGCAACGTATCAGTTGGTCCACCGTACCAAATGGTACGCCCGTATCAAATGGTACGGAGGATGGTACGCTCGACAGTTTAAGTTACCTATAAATATGTTGACATGGTTAGCTTGTGAGAACTCTTGGTCATATATCTACATTTCTGTGTGTGTATTTCCATGTGTATGCTCTCAAGCTTTATCAATAGAAATCTCATTTGTATTTACGTTTGATCTCGTCTCTATCTCGATATCACTAGATTAGTAAACGATCCGGTGGCTCCACACATTTACACCCGTACACGCAGAGAAAGTCCGATGAGTTATACGAAACACCAAAAAAATAAAGCAGAACGTCAAATGAACAACAATCAGGTCGATCTTTCAAATGACCCGAATCACACAGCTTCTGGTCGACCAGTGTCTTCCTCAAAATCATTTACAGCCTTGCTGACCACCTTAGGTCTTTAACAAAATCATCACCAACACTAGAATCAAATTTGAAAAATTGCTTCGTTTTAGATGGTGTTGACTCAGTAAAAATTTTGCCTGATTCATCAATAAATGTGGCAGATTTGTTTGAAAATGCTCTTTTGGCAGTTGCAGGACAATCCTGTGCCATATGTCCCTTGCAGTGACATTGGTAGCACAAACGAAATGATCGTTTAGATTGTGGTTTATCCTGAACTAAATGACATCTATCGGCAGACTCAGAACTATCAGAAATTTCATCAAAATTTTGAAATCGGTTAGAATGCACCCATTTAGATGTAGGACTTCGAGGTGTGGAATTTTATCCAGATGATGAATAATCCTTGACCTGTTGAGCAACCCTAAAAGAACTTTCAGACGAAGTCTTCTTCTGAATCTTACCTCCGAACCCTTTCTCCATTGTAGACATAAACACTTGAGCCAAATGATAGATTTGTTCGAGACTTGTGTCTTTGTTTTCCTTTGAAGTCTTTTTGGGTATATTCTTCTCGACATTCTTCTCAAACTTCTTACCCTCACTACCCAAACTTCTTACTCTCACTACCCAAACCTGAACACTTATAACCTGGTTGCTTGGACAAATCAATTTGAGAATTAGAAGGACCAGCTTTAGCAGCTTGATTGAATGAAGCTTTAATATCCTTTAACTTGTTAGCTTCTACTAGCTTATCAACAACTTTTTCATCATTCAACTGCTTTTCATCTTTATCAACCTATTTCCCAGTACATATAACTCCTTCTTCGGAAATAAACCCACCAGAGATAAACTGAGAAATAGAGTTATCAACCAAACTTTACTCCTTTTCCATGTGCTTGTTAGATTGAGACTTTGATTTCTTTTTCTCGGATTTCTTAGAAACAAATTCAGAATAATCACCAGACGCATCAGAAGATTTGACCTCAGCCAGAGGATCAGTTTGAATCACTAGGGGTGGTAATTGATTGAATTCTTCTCCGCCAAACACTCTTTTGAAATTTGCATCATTGCACAAATAACTTGTGAAAGAGAGCAAATTCTTCAAATTATTTAATTGTCGATTCAAATCCCGAACTTGAACATTTAAATCTGATATCTTCTTCTGAGCTTCACCCAAAGCCTTTTCCGAATCAATTAACTGTTCTGAAGCTCTGTTAGACAAAAACTTTTATCTTCTCATCTTATCATGTCACTATATACTTCCTGTGTAACTTTGTCCACCTCCGCTTGTTAAATCTCTACATTTCTTGTCAACAATTTGTTTTCTTTTGTCAAACTGGTAACTTTATCTTGTAATTTGGACTGGACGACTTGATATTCATTATTCCAAACAATTATTTCATCATAAGCTTTCTGAAGTTCAACATTAGATAATTGAAGTGATTCCAATCTTGCCTTTGATTTCTTATATAATGCATCAAAATATCCAATAGCATCCTTGAGACAACCGGACCAAAAATCAGGTCAAACCTCTCTCCATTGACTTCTTGTTGACTTTTTAATCACGTTATAATTACGTGATTTACTGCTTTAAACTGCATGATTGACTGTGATTAAATAAACGATCAACTGATATGAAATTCGCGTTAAATAACTGTGAAATATGAATGTTTCATATTATTATTAATGGAATTTTAATAATAAAAAATTAAATATAAAATTTGACATTTTATATTTTATCGAACTAATTCAAACTGTTAAAACGTTTTACGAATTTAAAATGTTACAAAGGGTATTTCGTTGTCAAGACTTAGCCGAATCTTCTAACCATTCACCCTATTAGGCCCGGTCAGGCCCAATAACCCCAAATCAACCCCGATTAACCTGAAAATTTCACCGATGACTCACCTCGACACACCGAGTAATTCCCCTAAACCAGAAACCCGACCCGCGGCCCAGAAGGCTTTGGGCCTAAACTGATGACAACCCGCGGCCCAAGACGAGAACTGGCCCAAGCCGAGAACCGGCCCGACCAAGAACCCAGCCCAACCCGTTTGCGGCCCAACCCGATCCCAAATGGGCTTCGGCCCAAGGCTCCTCGTAAACCCGATTGGGCTTCGGCCCAATCCACCTCGCGAACCCGACTGGGCTTCGGCCCAGCCTCCTCTCCAAACCGAATGGGCTTCGGCCCATTCTCCCAATTTAAACTAGATTGGGCTTCGGCCTAATTGTAAACAAATTGATAATTTGTTTTAAGCCCACTAGTTTTTTTATAAAAGTTAATCCCATTTCTTTAACCCACTAATATTTTTATAAAACTTGGATCAACAACGTTTATAAAAATAAAAATCACCATTCAATTGGATTAATTATAATTGGGTTATATTTTAAAAAGTTATAATTTTTATAAACTCCTAAACACCATTTATATTATAAAACTGTTAAAACTTTTATAAAACACTTGAAGGTTTATAAAAATGATCACCTACTCTTGGAGATTAGTGGATGCATGAGGAGTTGACAACACCTTATAAACCTTTGGTTAATGCCTCTAAACTTGATTATAAAAAGGGGATAACCCCCCTTTTGGTCTCCTTGCACCCAACACCACAAAACATCCAAGACCCTCACTCTCTCCCTCCCTCCACACTTTCGGCCGACCACCTCCACAGCCCCACCGTCCGCCGCCATCCCCTGCCACCGCCGGCAGCCCCTGCCGTCGCAGCGCCGCCGTGCCGGACCATTGTCAACCGCCGCCACCTCCACCTCCTTCTCGGTTCTTCTTCTACACTCTTTGTGAGTGTTTCTAACCCATTTTCATCTATGTTACCTACATGTTTACAACCCAAGAAAAACCTACAAGTCTTGACAACCTAAGCCAAATGATCAAAGAATGCTTGTGTTGTTAACCAACTAACAAAACTCACTTCTTAACCTCCATTCTTTCAAGATCCATAATGTTTTGGTGAAACACATTTTGAACCCTTTTGGATAGTAGCAAGTGTGCACCATGATCTTGTTATTGAAATCTAAAGATTTCATAGTTAGTTGATTTACAATATTAAGCCTCTTCATATAAATTAAATGTTAACTAACAATCATGTTTATATTTATTTGTCCTAACACAAATGTGTTAGTGATTGTTATTTACATTTATTTGTCCTAACACAAATGTGTTAGTGATTGTTATTTACATTTATTTGTCCTAACACAAATGTGTTAGTGATTGTTATTTACATTTATTTGTCCTAACACAAATGTGTTAGTGATTGTCATTTAATTTTTCTTGTCCTAACACTATGTGTTAGTGATTGCATTTTTATTTAATCTTTGGTCCTAACACAAAGTGTTAGTAGATATGAGCTTATGATTATGTTATAAAAATGCTAGAAAATGAAAAGATATATTAAACATGTTCATGGACTTATTTAAATCAAGGAAACTAAATAAATATTACATATGTAACCTATGACTAAAACAAAAGGAATGTTACTTGATTTGGAAAGATTAACACATTAAATATGTGTTATAAAAAGTTCAAGACAAAAAGAATAAACATAGATTTTATTACTAAAAATGATGGGAATAATATTTATGTCAAATGATTGGGTTGACATAAATACTTGGATTTATTACAAGTTCTAACCTTTCTAAAGCTTTGAAGATCAATGTAGGGAGGAATTCATAGTTGTTTTGTTTTGTCTAATTGTTAGATTAGTTTCCTTTGTAATCTTATCTTTAGGGTTGTTAGCGAAACTACCGAGCGAAACTGTTGTTTCACTCGGTATCTAGTTTAGACTGACTCAGTGACAGTTTCGCCTGGCCAGCGAAACTACCAGCGAAACTGTCTACTGATGTGTATAAATTGTCGCCTTTGTGCACCATTTTGTAACTTTTGCAACTTTGAGAACCCTAACACAAGAAATCTGATTATTGGTAAGTTTGGTGACGGCTAGGAGCATTTCATACTATCTTTGTAGCTTGTATTCATCTCTTATCATTCTTTTGGTTCAAGTTGTGATTGTTCAATACTAGAAACCCATTTTAGCTATTGGAAATCATCTATTGTTGTTATTTCATTGGTTTTCTTCTCAAAACATCATCATTAGCA
>JBCNJP010014937.1:0-10353 GCA_039602395.1 Deinandra increscens subsp. villosa | reverse complement strand
ATAAAGTGGTATTTATGATTCTATGTACATCAATTCGGGCTTACATCCTATAAACGTTACACGTCAATTATATTTGTGACAAACACACGTATACATTCGATTTAGGGTGTCCTCCGTTAACTTCGTTAGGGAGTTCGTTAGTATTTTCAAATATTGAGGGACTCAACTTGTAATTTTCTGAAACTTGCTTTTTATTTAATAAATCTGGAGGGACCTGTTATGTAATTGTCTAAATCTTGTAACCTGTGATGATTATTGCTGAGGGACCATGGTGCAATTTCACTAAACTCAATTTGAAGGCAAATTATGTCAGCGACGGTTTTAGTTTCGGAAGGGACGACGAATTCAATTTGGCCAGTTACGATCGATACTCATGCTGCAATCAAGGTCCTTAATCATCATTCAATCTAGTTTTTTTTCTGATTCCATTGATTATCTGCACGCACCCTCCCCGTTCTCTCTAGTTTTCCTTTCCTCTCGACCATTTCGCCGGAGAAAGAGCCATCGCCGGAAGGAAGGATTTCGGCTACTTCTGTTACGGTGTGCCACCATACACGATCACTGGTCCTCCACCATACCGTGATCGTGTACCCCTGTTGAACAACCGAGAGCGAGTGGGTGCACAATCGGAGATCGAGATCGAGTGCTCGGGTTTCGTTTCGGCATCAAAAACTCTCAATCTTGCACTTCCGATTCGAGGTAAATAATTCTCTAAGTTAATCGCACGGTATCCTTGTCTTCTTTTCCGTTTTTACGATTTTCCGGCGGCCGGAAAATAATTCCGGCGAGTTTAGGGTTTTGTATGGAGAAGATGGTACTCGACAGCTAAACGTTATATATATTACGTTTCGGTTTAAAACCCAAACGGGCCGGGTGTCCCAGCGGCCGGGTTCTTCGCCCTGTATGGCGGAGGTCGCGAGTTCGAGTCTGGCAGCCACCCTTTTTCCTTATTTTCTTTATTTTCACCCTGTTTGACCTGAATTGCTTAACACAAAAACCTTATGTCGCGAAAACTAACACAAACGCTCTGCTGGCCGGGTGGTTGGGTTGTTTGTTTGCAGACCAGAGGTCCCAGGTTCGAAACTGGTGACCTCCGGATATTTCTTTTTTTTTATTTGCTCTATTTTCATTGGTTCCCTTGGTTTCTTGACTCGAAACCCTTCACTAATTGTTTCCCTACGTTATTTTGACCCCGTTAGAGTGTTCGTTGAGTTTTATATTATGAAAACGATAAGATTTAAATAAATCTAAAAATTCAATGATTTCGTTATTATTAATAAAAATTGTTATAAAACATGGAAATATATATAAGTATATATATATTTGATTTATTGTCACACGAACGTTTTAAAGATGTTCTTTAAACTCTTGAATTTATGTCACGACACATAAATATATATTTAGAACATTTTATTCCATTTTCGACTACGCCTCGATATTTATATTTACTAATATATATATTTACCCGATGATCTCTACATTTATCATTCGGGATAACATAAACACATTAATTTTCGTAAATCTTTGTGTCCTCGATTAAATGTCATTTGTGACTACTTTCGAACAAACGATTTTCATCACGTATTGAAATTGTTACCTACGTCGTATTTGGAATTACTTGATTTAACACCGTCGTCTAGGCTATGTGACTCATGTGCGGACACACACTTACGTTTATAAATTCAATAGGTGCTCGGTAGTTACGCAAGACTCGAAGTCTTAAACTAAATTGTAGCAGCGCACCCTAAGGTGAGTTTCACAACCTTTACGTTACGTCCGGTTTTGGACGATAACACACGCAAACACGTTACACCCGGGTTAGGGTGATAACACAACGTTTATGTATGATTAAAGTAGAAATCCAACATATATCACATGTTCACGTAAAATGCTTATCTTTGAAAGTCCTTACTTATCGAACCGTTAATAGTTTATAGCGAGGGGATATTGGGTAGTACTACTGGGGTCTGACAAACCCCACTCAGCGGGCATGAGATGCACCACCCGACTGGCGGTCGGACTGAGGACAATGTCAGCCTAAACTTACCGTGATCGAGTAGACACGGGGAAGGCAAACCACGTAAGGAATTATTCCTACAACTAATTGGTCAGCTTCGGTTGCGGACGTTTTAGTGACATGAACTTAGGCTCGCTACCTACGATATGGATTGTACTGTTAATATACATGCTTATATACGAATAAAAACTGTTGTATTCGTACTGCATAACTATACTAGTTATATTTATGTGCTTATGTGAACTCACCAACATTACTTGACACTTGCTCTTATGCATGCTTTGCAGGACGCTAGGAGAATCGGATTTTTGGGCACGTACGCTGGTTAAACTTTATTTTTGGGAACTTGCTTTTAAAACCTTTATCTTGAACTTTATTTACTTATTGGGCGCTTGTTTTGCGCAACATAACTTTTATAAGCTTCCGCTAAACTTAAACTCTGGTTTTGATATTTCCCGTTTGGAAATATATTTACATTTTGAACCCTAAACTTATGTTTGATGTAACTAATGACTCGGGTCCTGGTCTGGTTCACACCCCACACGGTAAAACTCCGTTAGTGGAAATTGGGGGTGTGACAATAATAATATCCTAGCACCAGTCCATACGCCTCGAAATATATAACAGATACTCCGTGCAGCGAATGCCCTCACTTGGTGGAACGCACAAATCCAAATGTTAGGGCTCGATGCAGCGAATGCTATGACTTGGCAGGAATTCAAGGATGCCAACATGGAGGAGTACTGTCCTCGCGACCAGGTTAAAAGGTTGGAAGGTGAGTTCCAGAACTCGAAAATGGTTGGTTCTGAAGTTGAAGAGTACACGGCTCGCTACCATGAGTACACGGTGCTATGTCCTACGATGGTTGATGCTGATTTCAAAAGGATTGAAAGGTACGTGGATGGGTTAGCTCCGCAAATCAAGGGGATGGTCACTGCCTCAAACCCTGCAAATGTGCAGAATGCTATCAGATTGGCCCATAAACTGACTGACCAGGCCATAGAGCAAGGAACGTTGCCACCCAGAAAGGTCCCCAAAACTGCCCTAGATGGGAAAAGAAAGAGAGATGATGACTCCAGTAACAACAACAACAATGGTAGTGGAAACTGTGACATCCGAGAATTTCAAGGTTTACTTCCGTGAGACAATTCCGTTAGTTACGTTATAAGTATTAACTTAGTAACTAATGCATAATTAGGCCGAATACGTCCACGACCTTTGGTTGATCACCGAACCCGCCCATATGTGCTATGTGTTCATTTATTAATGTCATTATGTGCAATGTGATTTAAACGCATGATTTAATATTATGAATAGCATGAAAAATTGTAATTCCTTGATTATGTGAAAATTGCCTAAGTTGTGCAGCCAGCGAAACTACCGGGCGAAACTGTAGTGTCGCCCGGTAGCCAGCCAAGTTAATCAGTTAAAACGTGACCAGAGCTAGTTTCGCCTGGCCAGCGAAACTGCCAGCGAAACTAGCCTCTGATATAAATAATCTTAATAAACCCTAGTTCTCCAATTTTGCCTGATTTTTACAAAAACACACACACTCTCCTGAAACTTCTGGACCAGCTGATTCCAGCCAAGAACCACCAAGGATCAGCTATCATTTCGAGTTGTGAAGATCATCCATCGATCCTAGATCAACCGTGAGTCCCAAAACCACCATTTTTATGCTTTTCTATGTGTATCTTCATAAAGCATGCCTAAATCTCTGTGTTATCGTTAGATCTTCTGTAGAAATGCTTAGGAATGCTAGATCTATCATAAAGTTTGCAACTTTACGTTTGAAATCCAACCATGATAGAGATTTATGCTATTTAGGTCACTTTAGGGTTTTAAATGCATTTTGGTGATTTGATGATGAATATGCATTAAAACTTGTTGTTTGATGTTGGTAAATGCCTATGTATGCTAAACAATGAATTGCATGAAGTATGGAAGCTGTTAGGTTGATTTTTAGGCTGATCCGTATGTTTTTCGCGACCAGCGAAACTGTCATGTTCTCTGGGCGAAACTGTCCAACGAAATTATGCATATCTTCAACCAGCGGCACTATGCAGCGAAACTGCAGTGTCGCCGGGTAAACCAACCAGACCAGCTCGAGCGAATCTACCGAGCGAAATTCCCTGAACGAAAGTTCAAACCAGTTTCGGGCGAAACTAGGCTAGCGAAACTGTGCCAACAGTTTCGAGCGAAACTAGCCTAGCGAAACTGTGTCATCGGGTATTACCTAGCGAAAGTGCTGCCCGTGCACACAGCGAAACTGACTAGCGAAACTGCTAGCGAAACTGAGACCAGAAATCCAAACTTGTGCAAATTGCATGAATGTTATGCCATGACTTACCTGATTATGCCATGATGATACATGCTTTGACTTCTGATGTATATGAACCCTTGCTTATGATCAACCATCGGTGTCGTGTGTCTGTATGTCGAGTCATAGTTCCAACGTGCTATGTTATGGGCCATAGTGACGTTAAGTAAAGATTAGACACAAAACTAATACTTAAGACCTAAACGTGTTCATAGGTCTTCGATAAGCAATACTTGGATTATATAGCAAGTGTAGCAGTGCAACCCGATTACCGTGAACCCGTTTGGGTCACACCGAACAACTAAAAGTAAAACAATGCTGACAAACTCGAGAGTGCTAGGCACCTCCCTGATGAACGTGAAAACTTGGAGTGCTCGGCACCCACTTGATGAACTTGAAGTGCTTTATGGGAAGCACTTGTGAATTACTTAAACAACTATTTCTGAAACGAAACTGAAAACACTTTTGAGATTCATGAGAATCCGGTAAACCGTTTTAATATGGCTAGTGTAGGTTAAAGTCTAAACCACATGATATCACATGATTTCTAAGGATGCCTTGAAAACTTAAAAGTCCTCAACTAAATTGTACCATTAATTGTAAAGCGAGGGGATGTTGGGTAGATCTACTGGAGTTTGACAAACTCCGCCCCGTGGCACGGGGAGTGCACGGAGGTACAATATCAGCCTATCTGACCGTGATCTCGAGAGGACACGGGGGAGGCAAAACCGCGATGACGTAGGTCCGCAGAACTGATGGCACGGCCATGGTGCAATTTCACTAAACTCAATTTGAAGGCAAATTATGTCAGCGACGGTTTTAGTTTCGGAAGGGACGACGAATTCAATTTGGCCAGTTACGATCGATACTCATGCTGCAATCAAGGTCCTTAATCATCATTCAATCTAGTTTTTTTTCTGATTCCATTGATTATCTGCACGCACCCTCCCCGTTCTCTCTAGTTTTCCTTTCCTCTCGACCATTTCGCCGGAGAAAGAGCCATCGCCGGAAGGAAGGATTTCGGCTACTTCTGTTACGGTGTGCCACCATACACGATCACTGGTCCTCCACCATACCGTGATCGTGTACCCCTGTTGAACAACCGAGAGCGAGTGGGTGCACAATCGGAGATCGAGATCGAGTGCTCGGGTTTCGTTTCGGCATCAAAAACTCTCAATCTTGCACTTCCGATTCGAGGTAAATAATTCTCTAAGTTAATCGCACGGTATCCTTGTCTTCTTTTCCGTTTTTACGATTTTCCGGCGGCCGGAAAATAATTCCGGCGAGTTTAGGGTTTTGTATGGAGAAGATGGTACTCGACAGCTAAACGTTATATATATTACGTTTCGGTTTAAAACCCAAACGGGCCGGGTGTCCCAGCGGCCGGGTTCTTCGCCCTGTATGGCGGAGGTCGCGAGTTCGAGTCTGGCAGCCACCCTTTTTCCTTATTTTCTTTATTTTCACCCTGTTTGACCTGAATTGCTTAACACAAAAACCTTATGTCGCGAAAACTAACACAAACGCTCTGCTGGCCGGGTGGTTGGGTTGTTTGTTTGCAGACCAGAGGTCCCAGGTTCGAAACTGGTGACCTCCGGATATTTCTTTTTTTTTATTTGCTCTATTTTCATTGGTTCCCTTGGTTTCTTGACTCGAAACCCTTCACTAATTGTTTCCCTACGTTATTTTGACCCCGTTAGAGTGTTCGTTGAGTTTTATATTATGAAAACGATAAGATTTAAATAAATCTAAAAATTCAATGATTTCGTTATTATTAATAAAAATTGTTATAAAACATGGAAATATATATAAGTATATATATATTTGATTTATTGTCACACGAACGTTTTAAAGATGTTCTTTAAACTCTTGAATTTATGTCACGACACATAAATATATATTTAGAACATTTTATTCCATTTTCGACTACGCCTCGATATTTATATTTACTAATATATATATTTACCCGATGATCTCTACATTTATCATTCGGGATAACATAAACACATTAATTTTCGTAAATCTTTGTGTCCTCGATTAAATGTCATTTGTGACTACTTTCGAACAAACGATTTTCATCACGTATTGAAATTGTTACCTACGTCGTATTTGGAATTACTTGATTTAACACCGTCGTCTAGGCTATGTGACTCATGTGCGGACACACACTTACGTTTATAAATTCAATAGGTGCTCGGTAGTTACGCAAGACTCGAAGTCTTAAACTAAATTGTAGCAGCGCACCCTAAGGTGAGTTTCACAACCTTTACGTTACGTCCGGTTTTGGACGATAACACACGCAAACACGTTACACCCGGGTTAGGGTGATAACACAACGTTTATGTATGATTAAAGTAGAAATCCAACATATATCACATGTTCACGTAAAATGCTTATCTTTGAAAGTCCTTACTTATCGAACCGTTAATAGTTTATAGCGAGGGGATATTGGGTAGTACTACTGGGGTCTGACAAACCCCACTCAGCGGGCACGAGATGCACCACCCGACTGGCGGTCGGACTGAGGACAATGTCAGCCTAAACTTACCGTGATCGAGTAGACACGGGGAAGGCAAACCACGTAAGGAATTATTCCTACAACTAATTGGTCAGCTTCGGTTGCGGACGTTTTAGTGACATGAACTTAGGCTCGCTACCTACGATATGGATTGTACTGTTAATATACATGCTTATATACGAATAAAAACTGTTGTATTCGTACTGCATAACTATACTAGTTATATTTATGTGCTTATGTGAACTCACCAACATTACTTGACACTTGCTCTTATGCATGCTTTGCAGGACGCTAGGAGAATCGGATTTTTGGGCACGTACGCTGGTTAAACTTTATTTTTGGGAACTTGCTTTTAAAACCTTTATCTTGAACTTTATTTACTTATTGGGCGCTTGTTTTGCGCAACATAACTTTTATAAGCTTCCGCTAAACTTAAACTCTGGTTTTGATATTTCCCGTTTGGAAATATATTTACATTTTGAACCCTAAACTTATGTTTGATGTAACTAATGACTCGGGTCCTGGTCTGGTTCACACCCCACACGGTAAAACTCCGTTAGTGGAAATTGGGGGTGTGACAATAATAATATCCTAGCACCAGTCCATACGCCTCGAAATATATAACAGATACTCCGTGCAGCGAATGCCCTCACTTGGTGGAACGCACAAATCCAAATGTTAGGGCTCGATGCAGCGAATGCTATGACTTGGCAGGAATTCAAGGATGCCAACATGGAGGAGTACTGTCCTCGCGACCAGGTTAAAAGGTTGGAAGGTGAGTTCCAGAACTCGAAAATGGTTGGTTCTGAAGTTGAAGAGTACACGGCTCGCTACCATGAGTACACGGTGCTATGTCCTACGATGGTTGATGCTGATTTCAAAAGGATTGAAAGGTACGTGGATGGGTTAGCTCCGCAAATCAAGGGGATGGTCACTGCCTCAAACCCTGCAAATGTGCAGAATGCTATCAGATTGGCCCATAAACTGACTGACCAGGCCATAGAGCAAGGAACGTTGCCACCCAGAAAGGTCCCCAAAACTGCCCTAGATGGGAAAAGAAAGAGAGATGATGACTCCAGTAACAACAACAACAATGGTAGTGGAAACTGTGACATCCGAGAATTTCAAGGTTTACTTCCGTGAGACAATTCCGTTAGTTACGTTATAAGTATTAACTTAGTAACTAATGCATAATTAGGCCGAATACGTCCACGACCTTTGGTTGATCACCGAACCCGCCCATATGTGCTATGTGTTCATTTATTAATGTCATTATGTGCAATGTGATTTAAACGCATGATTTAATATTATGAATAGCATGAAAAATTGTAATTCCTTGATTATGTGAAAATTGCCTAAGTTGTGCAGCCAGCGAAACTACCGGGCGAAACTGTAGTGTCGCCCGGTAGCCAGCCAAGTTAATCAGTTAAAACGTGACCAGAGCTAGTTTCGCCTGGCCAGCGAAACTGCCAGCGAAACTAGCCTCTGATATAAATAATCTTAATAAACCCTAGTTCTCCAATTTTGCCTGATTTTTACAAAAACACACACACTCTCCTGAAACTTCTGGACCAGCTGATTCCAGCCAAGAACCACCAAGGATCAGCTATCATTTCGAGTTGTGAAGATCATCCATCGATCCTAGATCAACCGTGAGTCCCAAAACCACCATTTTTATGCTTTTCTATGTGTATCTTCATAAAGCATGCCTAAATCTCTGTGCCAAAACACCAACAATGGAAACCTTAGGTGGTTTCTAAGCAAAACAAGGACACTGGTCGACCAGAAGCGATTCGCTTCGGGTCATTTTTGGACTAATTAGTTTGACCAGTGTGCAGGTACTTCTAGAAGACCTATTGACGATTGCAAAGTTGTTGATGGAGGAGTATTCTGCTTAATTTAAATTTCATGATAAATCTTTTTAACCTGCAAATTTTCTGAATTCTAAATCTGCAAAGTATCCGTGCTGATTGATCACTTTTCTTTGTTTACAAGTTTTTTCTCAAAAGTACCAAAAATAGAGTCTTGTTTTTGTGTAAAATGAAAATCCAAAAATAGAGTTTTCATTTTAAGGGGGAGAATTGTAAGTAAGGGGGAGCAATTGAGGAAATGCATGTTATGGGGAGAAAGTGAATACATGCCAAATATATAATGAAAGAAGGTGAATACATGCTAAATATACAAAATTGTGAGAAATTGATCATTGGGAAATGATGGTACATTGGTTTACGTATCTGACTCATGAATAGAGTAGATGAAAGGACCATAAGATCATTGTTTGATATGCTTGGTAGGCTCGGCAAATCAGAAAGTATTTAGATGTGATATTCGCTAAATACTAATGCTTGACCATGTGGATAACATCTTGATGCATATTTCATGACACAAAAAGAAAAAATAAGTGTGAAATTCAAAATGAGAAGTCACTGTGTATACATGTGTTCATCTTGCAAAGATTTAAACTTGTTTGATTTTCTTTATTTTGTCAAACGATCGGACTTTCTCTGCGTATCGAAAGATCGACCTGATTGTTGTTCGTTTGACGTTCTGCTTTATTTTCTTTGGTGTTTCGTATAACTCATCGGACTTTCTCTACGTGTACGGGAGTACCGACCTGATTGTTGTTGGGTTATACAGTTTCAACTTGTTTTATTTACTTATTTTGTTAAATCCGAGGCCTTATTTGCGTATCGAAAGATCGACCTTAAGGTAGACGATTTAACGTTCTTATTTCTTTTTACATGGAACACAGTTGACTATATCATGAAAATACTATGCATTGTGAAAAATCACAAGTGCTGTCACACAAAAGGAAAAAGAAAAGAAAAACTGAAAATATCTGATTATGTCTGATAGTGTGGGATACACTGGTCAATGCAAGCAAATCTAATCAATACCTTAACATATCCATATGTTATGAGCAATGTTGTAGAAATCGCGATTAATCGGTGATTAATCAACGATTAATCGCTTGGCGGTCCTCCACCGTCTACGATTAATGGTTTAACGGTCAGTTGGTCAACGACGGTCAACATCGGTCCTTAGCGGTCTTGGCGGCCTTGACGGTTAGCCAATTTTTTTAATTAAAAAAATAAAAACTTAAAAATTTGTAGTTTTTGACTTAAATGTGTTTGTTTTTTGAGATTATTTAACGTATTCGACTTTATTATTGTAGCTTTTGACTTAAATGTTTATATAAGTACTAGTTTATTTCTTTTTAAGGTTATTTATATATTAATTATACTAGGATATTGCCATGTTGGAATATGTTGAGAGATAAAAAGTAAAATTCAAATCAAAGTTGGACAACCAAAAAATATTATATAGGTATTTTACTAAAATACTCAGGTTTTCCAATATTTAGGAGGTTTTCCAATGATCCTCTCTCTATATATATATATACTTTTGTAATAATTTAGGGTCTCCGATTAATCGCTGATTAATCACGATTAATCCGATTAATCGCTTAACACCAGTCGACCGTCAAGCTACCGTCAAGCG
>JBCNJP010014936.1:0-10354 GCA_039602395.1 Deinandra increscens subsp. villosa | reverse complement strand
TATATACATACACTTTAATTTTTTTTATTTTTTAAATTCGCACCACAATATATTTCATATATCCCTATACGTGACGTATTGGATAAAAAAATATAATTATTAAAAATTCGGTATAAGTTTGTCAATATGAAAGATTTAATACGGCGTTCATATATGCGGCATATATGTCAATACGCCGTATATAGGTAAAAAAAAAAAACACTATGACACAATCTGACATAAAACTCAGAGGGGGGAGGGTGACTATAACTGTGGGGCTATATACAGGGGCGGACTTATATATAGAGGAGGGGTAGCGTTCGCTACCCCTCAACTTTTACGGCGATGTGTAATTTTTTCAATTTTTTTGGTTTTCGGTATTTCGTTACCCCTGAAACGAATATTTCGCTACCCCTAAAAATATATTACGCTACCCCTCGAAACATTTTATGATTTTTATTTAAATCCCGAGATGAAAATATGATCAAAACGTCTGTTAATTATTTAAAACCGAACAACTAATAAGGTTTTGCATTTTAAAATATAACCTGTAAGTATAGGGGTGAAATGAAACAAATGGAGTGGATAATAAGACTCCATCGACCTTTGGAAATTGACACATTTTTACCCCTCAAAGATTCCTAACAGCCATTCTAGGGCGTACCGCCCAGAACGTGAAGAACTGGGGCGTACCGCCCTGCCCTCTTTTCGACAGAAAGTTTGTAAATTTTTAGACACTTAGAAATTTTTCTCTTCGCTGCCAAAACCTCTAAATTTCCATCACAACATGTTCCAATTTATATATAACTCTAAACATACCTGGAACACTTCATTTTGCTCAATTCGTATCTCCAAAAACTGATCCAACTCCTGAAAAACACAAAACACACACAAAATAAAAAATAAAACAAATTAAATAAAAAAACCTACCACTGGGTTGCCTCCCAGAAAGCGCTAAGTTTATGGTCTTCAGCCAGACCATCCTTCCTTCTCTGCTCACGGTGGCTTCAGTCCACACTTCCCAACCGAGTTCCCGATGAACGCTCGGTATTTGACACTCCACTTCACTTTCTTCAATCCGCGCTTGCCAATCACATTACCGATGAAGGCTCGGTAGTTCACACGTCTCTTTATTTTTCTTTTCAAATTCAACATGTGAAACAAATCAAATTGAAAATTAAAAACAAATTCATCATGGATCGAACACTTACCTTTAGAGTTTCCCACGTGTGCTCTATAGTTGATATATCGAATCCAATCTTGCACTTGCACACGTGGCATATCCAGATCATCATTGCGGAGTTTTTTCTTGACAGGTATTTGCCCAACATCTTCCTCGACTACCTTCCTCTTTTCCACCGGTTTTTCTTCAGTTACCTGCAAAATAAATAAAGAGGCAGGGGAGTCAATTGTATCTTTTGGGATCTCACGTACTTGCTCATCTTCAATCTCCTCATCCACAATCTCGTCATCGTCCTGTATCGCATCACTCTCAACCTCCACTACTAGTTCCTCAACAACCTCGACTTCTGAAGGCACTACATCACACTCAACCTCAATCGCCGCACCAGTTTCTTCCCAAACTACTTCCTCTGGTTCTGATAAACATATGTCTTCATCCAATTCTTTTCCTGACACTTCCCAATATTCTACTTCTTGATTTTCCATGTCTTCATCCAGCTGTGCCAACTGCTTTTTTAATGCTTTCAATTTCTCGTCTCGGATGTCAAACTTCCTCTCAATGCCCTGGACCTTTTCAACGAGCTGCTTTTGGCCCTCGATCATGGAATTCATATTCTCCACCATTGCACTCAACTGAGCACTGATAACCTCTATCTGATCCTGTTGTTGATCCCCACAACCATAAGAATCCATCTGGTATTCACCCTGGTAGTAACCTTGATTTGACATGTCTGCTTCGTACCCACCATCATAATAATCCTGCTGCTCATGATATTGGGGGTACTGGGGATACCCTTGGTCAAACTCATCAAAATACTGTTGAGCCTCATATGCTGGTTGAGAGTAATTGTTCCCATATCCATCATCATATCCTGCAAAAGACGAAAAGTTAGAATTATAATTATTATTATTAGAATATATATCATGATTCAAATAATTATAATTCTTGGATTGAGAATATCCCTGATTGTAAGATGAAGACGGTCTTTGATATTGAGAAAATACGCTTGTGTCTTCATATTCCTGGTAAGAGTTATTACATTGGTCCTGATATCCTGACTGATAGTATCCTCGAGAATCCAACAGAATTGCCCTACAATGTGAGTAGACTGAATTTGAATGTTCATATCCCGTTTGAGGATGTCTTTGAGCAGTTTCTCTTCGTTTCCTACGTGCATACTCTTCCACCTTCTTTTTATTCCAAATGTCGAACTCTGGGCACCGATGAGTCATATGACTGAGACTCCCACAACTTAAACACGGATCGCCATACTCCCAACCCATGGTGATATTTATTTCCTTGAGTCACTACTAAGCCTGCAAAAAAAAATGAACCTGCGCAGATAAACTCGAAAACCACGGTAAAAACGAACAAAAGATATAATAAAGAAAAATAAAAACTAACAAAAAGAAAAAGATTTTTTTTTTTTTTTGCAAACTACACTAACAAAATTAAAATTGCAAAAACAAAAATAAAATATTTTTTAGTTTTTTTTTTTGAGTTTTTAGAAAAACGAAGAAAACAAGAAATTAACTAAAAAAAACTAAAATCACTAAAAAGCGCACGTACTCCCCGGCAACGGCGCCAATTTGATAACGGGTGTCGAGACCGCTACAAATAATCCTAAACTTAAACCTATAGATAGGGTAAGTAGGGTATCAATCCAGGGGAGTTAGTGGTCACTAGTGATTTAGATTTTTACTATCTAACTAAATTAACTACCTAAATCTAGATTACTGTCACTAACCTAGATTGCCCTAAACTAAACTAAACTAATTTAATCTAAAGAATTGCACTAAATTGCCTCTTGGCTGTTTTGAATGAGTTGGATTAATTAACTACTAATTAACTAACTTAACAACTAAGTAAATTACTAAAGCTAAGATTACTTATGTGACAAGTTAACTACTTTTGGATCCTGGTTGGCTACCGATCTGGACAAAACCTAATCAATTGCTAATACTACATAGACATAGTCCCCAATTGCTTCCTTGACCTAATAACCTAAATTTCTAATGGGCTGATTAGTCCTGCCGCAAGAAAGTGCTAGATCATTAAACAGTGGACCACTAAAACCCTAGGTTACTAGTTAGATTAAACAATTTAGCATGCGGGTGTTCAACGGTAGCAAGTATTCCGGAACAATTAGCAATTAACCAGTTAAGAAAAGAACGATTTTACACAACCATTCACCAAAAGCAGTTAAAAGAAATTAGCCGATAATCATAACGAAGAAATCTAATAGGATCACTACCAAACTGTTCATCATAATACTCAACCAAAATACTTTAAACACACTAATGAAAATTAAATAATAAACTAAAAACAATAAAACAAACCAAATCGTTCTCGCGTCTTCTCGATCTCAAAATTAATCACCAACACATGAGAAGATCTTTGTTTGCCTCGGTCTTCGTGCTCCACTAGCAGCCAAGGGCTGCACCCTCTTTTCTGCCGTCCGTGCGAAACCCCCCTTTCAATTCTCCTCTTTTTATTATGATGTGGGCTCCCCTTGTTCTGTTCGTGAATGTGTGCTTGACACATTTGTTTTTCCTCAAAATGGGCCTTAAAGCCCACTGACTTATTTTCTTACCTGCACATCACGAGAATTGTAACTAAATCACCATAATTCATTTTTTCATTTTTATTTTCTAATTAAATATAAACTACTAATAAAAAAAATGATTACGATACTTAGATTCCTCAACATGTGACAACTCGGACTCAACTTAATTAATTGCACCATTTAAACCCATTTACACCACAATAAACTAAACACCTAATTATTCAAAACCCACTTAAACTACCACATCTATAACTTTTTAGCTTCAACACATAAAACACAACTCAAAGGAAATATGATAAGAATTAATATATTATAACTAGTAAAAATGTAGAATTAAATATATAAAAGCGTTACAATATATACTCTCATCACGCTACCCCCGAACCCTCGTTAGTCTCGACAAAAAAAAAATTAAACGCTACCCTTGAAATTTTTTTCTGGATCCACCCTGGCTATATATTGCATATATTCATGTATTCGGCATATTAGAGGCATGGGCGGATCCAGTGTATTGAGAGCGGGTTCACGGGAACCCACGGGATTTCGAAATTTTTTTAGAAATATATAGAAATTTATAGAAAAAACTAGAGGTGAATCTTGATATATTAGATAAGTGAATCCTAATAAAACCTAAAGAAAGATTTGGTTCAATGTTTGCGCTCCGTGTTTTTAAGCGGCCACGTCTCAGGTTCGATTCTCGGTTTGTCCCGTTTTTTGGATTTTTTTAAAGTCTTTTAACCACAGATCTGTCCCTCACGCTCTCTCACTTACACGCCCCCAATATCACAGAAACCCTAAATCCCATTCCCAAATCCCGTCTGCGGCTCCCCCTTCCGATCGGAGTTACGTCGGCCGTCCGAACTCCGGCGCCGCCTCCGCCTGCTCCGGCGCCGCCTCCGCCTGCTCCGGCGCCGCCTGCTCCGGCACAGCCTGCGCTCTTCTGCAATGCTCACAGTCTCTCGTCTCCTGCGGCCTGCCTACTTCCCTCTCCTGCGAATCTGCGAGGTAAAAATTCACTCTCGTCTCTCGTCTCACAGATTCACTGATTCACAATCACTCATTCACTCTCGTCTCTCGTCTCACAGATTCACTGATTCACAGCAACTACTGCAAGGTAAAAATTCATCAAACAATTGGATTTTAATTTCTTAATTGATTTGGTTCTTAGAATAGTTATTATTTTATTGATTTGGTTATTGAATTTGGTTCTTAAATAGTTCATATTACATGGTTGAATATACTTGATTGCTTCAATAGTTAAATCTTGTTAAAGAATTTGGTAAAAATTCATCAAACATTTTGGTCATTGAATATGGTTAATGAATTGATGCTCTTATATTGATATTTATTTAGGTATAATGAGTATTGAGAGCTTTTTCACAAGAAAACCATCCAATTTTGAATCGTCATCTTCTAGTGATAAATACTCAAAAAATAGATTTGAGAAGGAGTTCTTTCAACAAGTTTCGCTCGAAGATGTAAGGCAACGTTTTCAAACGATGAAGACTCGGAGGCAACAACTATAGGTACTTTTATAATTCGAAAAGACATTCGTATCTATATTATGTGTTTTCCTAATTTCTAATGACAATGTTTTCTTTAATTATTGTAGCGTATATTCGTATTGTTATTTTGTTATCAACTTTACCCGAACCGACCAAACCGAAAATTTTGACATTTAGTGTTTAGAATTCCAACCCCCAAAAATAAGTGAACCCACATGAGAAAAATCCTGGATCCGCCACTGATTAGAGGTGTAGATTTAGAACTTAAGGATGTGTATATAGAATTTCCATTCGTTAATTTTCTTTTCAATTATATCTCATGGTATTAGTTTCTAAAACCCAACACAGTTAGAAAACGAGTTAGCTTGAAAGGTATTTACCTCAAATTACTTTAGTAACAATCTACTAATACAAATGTACAAGTTTATAAGGGGGACGGAGTTCAGCGGCAAACTCCAGAATTCTTCGGTGGCATGGGGGTTACACCGCCGCTGTAACACATTGTCAATTACGGTGTATTTTAAGGAAATTTTTCCGTTTATATACTGGACTTTGTAAGCCCAGTTGGGCCCAATAGGCCCATTAAGAGAATTAAGGCTCATTAAAGGCCCAATATGTATACCCGATGTTTGGGTGAGTTGTTAAAAGTAATTTAAGCATTTATTATGTGATGCAAGGTGTTACAGATTGATAAAAGCTGCGTTCGAATGGAACTGACAAATTACGTTGTTAAATTAATTAACGTGCCAGATAATCAGACGTTATCATAAATATGTTAATTCGATGAGTTATGACGATAGATATATTAACAAGGATGTTAATATTTGTTAGAAAGTCTGTTCAGACGGTTACAAGTGACATACGTGTATAGAAACGCTAAACGACGCTTAACGCGCGTATGTCATCGGCAATGACGGAGGGGTCACAGAGACAAGATTAGGGTATCTGGAATTTCCAGATACTTGATCATTGATGATCTGACTGCTAGAATGGATAACCGTAGGAATCGGTGCGAGAAACCGTGAGATCGGTAAAAGGACTGTGACGCGATATTAACCGAAAATGATTTATTTAATTATTTGAGATGGTTATAATGACTCTGTGAGAATTTAAACACTTTCCTGAGTGTTTAAGAATAATTACAGTTGTGGACATGTGTTCGGTTCGTAAAACGGAAATAAACAGGATACGCGTCAGATGCACGATTCATACCGTATGATTTACTAGATATTCATCAGATTATATTTAATCTGACATTTTAGGCATTCCGGGAATATTTACGAGACATTTATAATATTCCAGTCGCTCGGACTTTATCATGACCATTTACTGAATATTCAGTATTTAACATGTTTAGAGATTACGGAATAATACATGTTTATCTGAACTTGTACTACACATTGACCCATTCTTTGACCAAGTACAAAAGTACTTTTCTTCTTTTCCCTTTTGTGTACAACAAAACAAACACACATTGGTGTGTTAAAAGAAAGGGAAAAATACCAAAATGGTCATTGACCAAAATTAAATTAAGAAAACAGCCATTGACTCACCAATTTTCTGAAATGGCCTTTGACCTTTAAACAAGCGAATGAATGTGGTGAATAGCCTAATATATACATGTCTAGCGAATGTACTTCAAATAAGGGAATTTTATGTTTTAAAATTAACTTTTTAATTAATTAAGCTCTTGTAGAATCGGGCTACCAAAGGTGATCAGATAGGATGAAACCTAGGACGGATCAACTCAGTAGTCGGACTACAAGGTGAGGAATGTTGAGTCTCCTGGCTGGCAGTCGACCCGGCTACTTGGTGCTTGACCTGGAACCTGCAAAACAGAAACGTCGATGTTCTTAGGGGCAGGACAGGGTGTCCTGCAACCAAGCTCGGGCGTGAGAATAAGTATACGCTTCGAAAGATTAAGTGTAATCAGACGAGAGAGATTGCATTGAATGAATCTTTACCTGGTGGTTGAGGGGTATTTATAACCCTCAATCTTTGTCTTGTTCTGTAATTGATGCGATAGCCTCAAAGTGGAATGCTGCAGGTCTGGTGTCCGAACAGTGTACAAAGACCACAGCATCCCTTTTGGGTAATCACCTTGGTATTTGTGTTGGGTCGGATCTTTGGATGCCGACTGGTAAGTATGAGCATTGGTCTGTATCTACTCGCCTCGGACTGGTCACTTGGCGAAGTCCTTCTAGAGTAGATTGGTTGTAGGTCGACCTTAGGCCGAGTCTTGTGTCAGTTGACCTTAGGTCGGGCCAAGTACGAGTCGACCCCAGGACAGGCCAGGTGTGTGTCGACCTTGGGGTCAGCCAAGTGTGGGTCGACCTTGGGGCAAGCCAAGTGTGGTTCGACCTTCGCGCAAGCCAAGTGTGGGTCGACCTTGGCGCAAGCCAAGTGTGGGTCGACCTAAGGATAAGTCCATCCTGAGTTGACCTTGGGGGTAAGCCTAGTGTGAGTCGACCTTGGCGCAAGCCAAGTGTGGGTCGACCTAAGGATATGTCCATCCTGATTCGACCTTGGGGGTAAGTGTCGGTCGATCTTTGGCCTAGTGTCGGTCGACCTTTGGCCGACTCAAGTGTGAGTCGACCTTTGGTCAACTCTAGTGTGAGTCGACCCTGTATGCGGTCGGATGTTTGGAGTGTTTGTGCTCATGACGTCATCTGAACCGGACATACGTCATCAGCCCCCCAGTCTGATATATGGTGGTCTGGACATCGTTATCGGACTTTAAATGTGAAAACTTCTTCTTTTCTTCGTTGGTATCGATAGCCTTGTTTTTTATGTTTCCGGCTCTCGGCGGTCGAGTGGGTCATGTATAGGTGTCCGATTGGTGTGTATCGGATCATGGGCCTTCTTGTTGGGCCTTAATGGGCCCTAGGGCGGTTATCTGTCTTGTCAAGGAAGTCGAATGGTTGCTTCCTGCTTTCTCTATAAATAGTCCCCTCTTTTCCTTATTCTTTCACGTTTACTCTGACCCTGATTCGGCATTCAGCCTTTCGGACGCGCCTTGATCCGAGTCGGTCTCCAGCGCTTTTGTCCGTCGGCTTTTCTTGTTTGTTGGTAAGCGACTCCTCTTGATTATCTTTCTTTGGTTAAGTTTCTTTTTTGAGTTCAAGTTAAGATATGGTTATAGCCAAAGGGATGGGTGAGTTCCATTCGACCCTGACCCAGAAAGCCCTAGACGACCATTGTAAGAGGTATGGGATAACGAAGCTTTTAGGGCCAGAAGTTCCTTTGCCCAACAAGTCGATTCGTGAGCCTCCTGAGGGGAAAATTGGGTTGTATACCAAGTCGTTTGTTACCGGCCATCTTAGGATTCCTCTTACTAAGTTTTTTCTTAGTGTATTGCGTGATTACCGAGTACATATCTCCCAGCTTCATCCTTTAGCGATTTTGAGGATAACTCATTCTGAGGTTGTCTGTAGAGGGGTAGGTAAAGAGCCAACTCTTGGTGTTTTCGTCAGTTTTTTAAGTTTGGCCGACAGGGAGATTGGTTCTCAGTAGAGCAGCGCCGAGTCCAGTATGACGATGGTACGATTAGCCCTTGTTATTTATCCAGGGTTCCGACTAACTTAAAAGATTTCAAAGATAATTTTTTTTGGATCTCTGACAAGATTTTGGGTGCCTCTATCCCCTGGAAACCCACTAAGGCTTCATCAAAATTGAATAAGGATGTGGAGGAGGGTTCCGAAGCCGAGACAGTCAAAGCTTTGGTCGGCCTCCAGATCCCTTTAAGACCTTTTCCTGAAAGAGTGTTGATTCTAACTGGGCTTAGCCGGAATTGGCTTTCTCTTACCCGAAATCCTTCTTTCAAATATGATGATCGGGGTAATTCCCTGTCGTCCCCTACTTCTTGTTTCGTTTTTTTTTTGTTGGTATGACCCGTATGCTTATCTTTCCTGTTTCTTTCATGTGCAGAGATGGATTTATTATCTTTTATCTCCTTGGATGATGCTGAAGATGTTGTGCTAACCAGCAAAGCTTTGGGGCAGGGTGAAGAAGATCCCGTTCACTCGACCTCAAAACATCGTTTTGAAGACTTTACTATCGAAGTTGACAATCGTACTGTGATTGGGAGTGCTTTGGGTAGACAATCGGATGAGTTGGTTACTTAAGAAGGTGAGGAATCGAATAGGAGGAAGAAAAGGAAACATGTTGAGTCAGGTGACAAAACTGAGAAAGCTGCAGAGGGTGAACGGGGTACCCACGTGAAACGTATGGCTAATAGGCCAACTTCCCCTAGCTGAAAAAAGAAGTCTAAGTCTTCCACTGGGGATGTTGGAGGTCATTACAAGTTAACCGATGAGGTGGAGTCTTCTGAGCATGAAACATCAGGTCGGAGGTCGAGTGTCCAGGGTGGCCAGTCGAGTGGTGGTGCTGGTGGTGGTTCACCCGGAGATTCGCGCGTGGTTAGTTTCTTTCCTTTGCCTTTGCTTACCGTTGGGCCGAGCAACGACTTTGACGAGTTTGTTCGTCGGCTGCAGGATGATCCTGTTATGTCGACTGGCTCTAATCTTCATTCTGATACTTCTAAACGGTTGAACATTTCTTTGCAGAGGGCAAGGAGAGCTAAAACTTCTTGGTTAGATGTTGGTCCAGAAGCCGGGATGAGTCGGATCGTTCTCCCGACCGAGAAACAGATCCTGCGGTGGCCGAGAGTATCTATTCTCCCGACTGGGAGTTGACTCACAAGACTCGGCTCAACACGTTTTCCCTTTGCCGAGATTTTGCTCGCCTGTCTATTCCCCCCTGGTGAGGTAATTGAGTTGGAGAAAGAGTCGCATGCCGAGGCTAGACGGAAAGCGTATTTTAAGCTTACTTGGGCCTATGCTTCTGGCGTGAATGTGATTAGCCGGAATGCCCGACTGGATAGGGATCTGAAATCAGCTCAGTATGAGTTGCAGGTTGCTACAAAGGATCTTGCTGAGAGAAAAGCTGAACTGGAGGCCTTGAAGGTTAAGTATGCTCAATGTGACCCTGAGGAAGTTGCTGGTTTAAAAGAGGAATTAGTGAAGTTGAAAGCCGAGAGAACCGAAACTGATGAGGTTAACGTTGTGTTGCGCCGAGAGGCTGGTGAGATGAATACCTCTCTTTCTGACCTTCGCAAGGCAT
>JBCNJP010014935.1:0-10357 GCA_039602395.1 Deinandra increscens subsp. villosa | reverse complement strand
GATCACAACGAATATACTAAACGGAAAACAACGCTGACATTTTGGAGGTATCGCCAAATGGGATATCTGTTATGGAAGTTGGAGTGTTTTATGGGAAGCACTTGCAACTGTCCATCCTTGGGATTTCAAATGAAATCCGCAACCAACTATTCGATAACACTTGGGATTTCAAAGGAAATCCGGAATAACCATTTTGACACTTAAACTCTTTTTAGGATTTCAAACGAAATCCAGAATAAATGATGTGTTGCAAACACATCCTAAATTAAGAGTCTTTTATTTTATAATTTGAGTCCATTTGAGTCAGTTTCCATTTGTTTTAAGTACTTTTATTAACGTTTGGGTCTTTTGGTCTTTGTTTATGTTTTCTTATAAGTTTTGTAGGTAATTGACAAGTCCCGAGGCCAAAATAAGAAATGTTGAAGAAGGGCTGAACAAGCAGTTCCAGGCGTATCGCCTGGAACCTGATGACTAGTAGGCGATACGCGCGAGAAGGAAAGTCAACAGAAGGACTTAAGTCGGTTTGACCCGACTAAACTGTCGCGACCTGAGGATTAGGCGTATCGCCTAGGAAGATAATACCTCCAAGCGATACGCTTGGAGGTCCAAAACCCGCAGAAAAAGGAATTTTGATATAAATTCGAAGTTAGGGTTTCAATTCGTCATTCTTCGAACTCCAGACGAATTCCAGAGCGACCAAGGGCGATTTTCAGAGGGGAAGAGAGCTGAGATCAAGGAGAATCATCGGAAGACCAAGATTTCATCATCATACGCTATCCGGTTCTTTCGGTTTCTTTGTTTTCATTACTTGCAATTATGTATTTGGATAAATTTTCATACTTTATTATGTTTAGTGTCCAGACCATGATTGTAGGCTAAACCTATTATGCCATCTAGACCGTTATGATGAGTGATTGATGTTTTGACTTTATTCTTGGTTTTGATTGATTGATTGATGCTACGATTCTATTCAATTCCAATAATTGCCATGCTTGATGCATATGTGTGTTATGATCGGATTGTTAATTGACTGTTAATGCTTAATTTACCCGCGAATGTCTTTCGGTTTAGGTAGATTAACCAAAGTAGTTAACTTTAGGGTTGATTGCTAAAGTGTAGTTTAGGGTTACCTTGAACTATTGCATTTTCGGTTGGTTGATTATTTGATTGTAATGTGCTGCTAAACTGAAGACTTAAAAGGTATAGGTTTAACGGGTAGTTGGGGTGGTTAAAGTCTTAGGGTTGCGTTGTCTCAAAAGGAAGCGTCCTAGGGTTTTGTCTAGCTTGCTATTCCGTGTCATTCATGGTAGTTATTGGTAGCTCCTGTTAGTCTAGGTGCACCTTAGGTATATCCGAGGGTGGCTAGGGTAATTGAAGTGGGAAGGACTTAAAAGGTGAACCCTTGTTCGAGCGTTAGAATCGTTGTCTAGGAAGGACTTAAAAGGTGAACTAGCCACCATCAGATTAATTAGAACCGAGATAGAGTCAAGCATCGATTGCAAGTCTAGGTCTAGGTGGTATATTCCTCTCTCATCTGAGTTTCTCCGAAGTTTCCTGTGTCCGTCTGTTTGCTCGTAGTTAGTTAAGTAGTTAATTAAATCTCAATTCAAAAACCCAAATCAAATTACTCATAATTTCCATTTCTTAGGTCTAGGTTAAGTCTTGTCTAGAATAGTGTCCTTAGGTTCGATAATCCGGTCTTGCCCTAGCTATTCTACTATCCGATAGGTACACTTGCCTTAGGGTTCGGTCTAGTTTAGGTATTTTCGGTAAAATTAGGTGTGTCTAGGTCTAGTTTAGGTCTAGGTTTTTATAGTAGTTTTTAGAGTCGTTCCGAACACATCAATAAACATTTTTAATATGACTAGTGTAGGTTAAAGTCTAAACCAAATGATATCACATGATTTCTAAGGATGCCTTAAAACTTAAAAAGTCCTCAACAATTTAGTACCGTTGATCTGAGAAGCAAGGGGATGTTGGGTAGATCTACTGAGGGTTTGACAAACCCTGCTCCGCGGTACACAAATGTGTAGCCAACCGGTTGGAGGCCGAACGGAGTTCAATATCAGCCTGTTTTAGTTGTGGGTCCCAAGAGGAACACAACTGGAGGCACACACCATCGGCAAATGCCGAACTCTGATACGTCAGCTTTCAGCCTTGGTACGAACTGCCTTAGTGCATGGAAACCGGATTAGCTACCCGCGATATCGGTTGACCGCTTTAACTTTTACTTAACTAGTGCATATTCGATAATTTCAACACTTGGAAATGTTTGCAAAACTAATACTTATTATATGTTGATACATACGCTTATGAGACCGGGCCAATGCATGACATGCCCACCGTGAACTCACCAACCGTTAGGTTGACACTTGTGTGGTTTTCACTTTTGCAGATCGTTGAGGAGTATCCACTGGAGGTTGGCATGGCGCTTGAAGTTACCTAACTTTATTTTAAACTTAATTTGGGAATTAAACAACTATTTATGTTCTGTAATTAAAGCACGTGGTTAGTGCTAAGATACTTTTGTTTTTATTCCGCTGCGTACTTTTAAACTGTTTTTATTATGAACATTTGGACTTTACTCTGATTCGTTTAGTATTTGTAACTAATGGTTGTGGTCCTGGTTTGCTCGCACCCCTTAACGGTATAAACTCCGTTAGTGGTTATTTGGGGGTGTGACAAAAAAACATTAAAAATCGAACATTTTAAGACAATGAGTTTTAAAATAATGAGTTTTAAACGCAACACTGAGTTTTATTGAGTTTATTGAGTTTTAAACTCATTGATTTTTAAAACTCATTGTCTTAAAATGTTCAATTTTTAATGTTTTTCGTTTTTCCTTTTTTTTAATTGTCTTTTTTTTGTTCTTAAAAGCTTATCGCAAATAAAAAAAAACTAAATTAACAAAACTGAGTTTTATTTTTAGTGAGTTTTAATGAGTTTTATTGAGTTTTATAAGGGGTCTACGGGGTCTATAAAAAATAAGGGGTCTACACGGATCTTTTACCTATATATATATATATATATATATATATATATATATATATATATATAAAATGAAAAAGGAACAAAAATGATTATTAAAAAATCCACGCCTATCGTTGCTTGAATAAAATCAAGATTACACAAAAATTTCAAAACAGAACGGGTTTCGAATATGAAAAATAGAAGGATGTTGCACTGTCGATCAAGGTTTCTCCCTAAGTATTTTCACTTCTCAAATGTTTTTACATAATTTTTTATTTCAATTTAAAACTGAGTTTAAACTTTTTGCTAATATTATTGGTATGATTGTTGGATGCAATTTTGTTAGTATTTAGAAAGAATGTTGATGACAGTGATAAAATGAGGATCAACCTCAGCTTGCAGGAACAAGGCTTCAGGTTATATCTTTGGGTAAACATGCTATCGAAGCAAAGATCATATCTGGTAATAATATTGGCTTTCAAATATTTATTCTAATAGTTACCTTGATTCCAACAGATAAGCGAATTGCTTTTAAGTTTCAAAAAAGACAATTTCTAGTTTCAGTTTGTTTTACAATAACTATCAACAAAAGTCAAGGTTAACCTCTTTCCATAGTTGGATTGTTTTTTAAGAACCAGATATTCTCGTATGGACAATTATACATTGCTTTATCAAGAGTGAAGAGCAAAATTGTCTTATAATCTTAATTTTAGATGTAGATGATCAACTTACAAATGTAACAAAAAATATTATGTTTATGTCTCTTTTTGCAAATTGTTAATTTAATTTAGGAAAATTGGAATTAAATAATCCAAGTTATTGAGTATTGGCGGATAATAATCCGAGTTCCAATATTGGCCTACAATAATCCCAATTATTTGGGTCTTGGAATTCATTGGGCCGCCGTTAATTTTTCACTAACTCCGCTAGTACTTGCTGACGTGGCAGGTGATGTGGCATCATTTTTGCTGACGTGGCAGGTGATGTGGCATCATTTTTGCTGACGTGGCAGTGATGTGGCATCATTTTTGCTGACGTGGCAGGTGATGTGCATCAATTTGCTGACGTGGCATGTGCCACGTCAGCACACAACTAACGGAGTTAGTGAAAAATTAACGGCGGCCCAATGAATTCCAAGACCCAAATAATTGGGATTATTGTAGGCCAATATTGGAACTCGGATTATTATCCGCCAATACCCAATAACTTGGATTATTTAATTCCAATTTTCCTTTAATTTTATTAATATTTATGTCGAATTTAGTTTTATGAATTGTTCCTTTCAATTTTTATAGTTTCTTTTCTTTCAACATACCACTACTATAAAAAAGGTTCTTTCTTGACGTGCAATGCGTGTCAAGAAAGGGTCTTCTTGACACGCAAATGCGCGTCAAGGAAGCCGGGGTCAAGAAGCTTCTTGACGCGCAAAATGCGTGTCAAGAAGTTCTTGACGCGCGAACAATGACGCCCATTTTATGACGCGTATTGGGCGTAATAAAATGCACGTCAAGGAAGCCCCCGTCATAAAGAGAGATGACACACATTTTTGCGCGTCAAGAATGTAAAAAAAATTAAAAAAATATTTTTAATAGAATCACTAATTTTCACATTTAATAGCAATTAACCTCATAATAAAAAATAAAACACACTTATACATAAGAATGCATTTCATATATACAAGTTGGTCGACCCGCGCTTCGCGGCGGAGTCGGACCATTTTAAAAGTCCGGTTAGCTAAACCATTATTTAAAGAACATCCTAATAAACCCAGCAGCCATAAAACTACCCCAATTTAAATCAGTATTATAAGGTCACAATATGAAACCCTTTAACATGAGAAATAGAATGACTAAAATTATTAGGATATTGAGTAGTGGAAAAACACATATGAATTCGCTGTATACAGATTCACTTTCTTAGTTCACCACAAAAGTGATAACCTAATAATCACATTCACCTATAAACAAATTGAATAAATTTCTCAACAAAATTGCAAATTTTAAACTAAATAAACTTTGCATCAATAACAAAAAAAACTATGAACCCAAGAACACATACCACCTGAAAACGAAAGTGGAACAACAACCACTACAACTCTGCACAAAGGTTATTTTTTCAAGCGGAACAACACCTGCAACTCTAACAGCAACAAGTGCATTTTCATTCCTTTCAACATATTTATCACACTGGAAAATGTTATGGCAATATTTGCTATCCCAAGTCCCTGCAAGACAGCCTCAGAGATGCATTCAGAAGTTTAGACCATTTAAAAAAAAATCAAATGTAAGCAAAATTGAATTTTACCTAGGTAAATTTGGAAAATGAATCAAGAAAAAATAGCCCATGTATAACACATACAAAAGACTTTCTTATTTTGACCGGCCCAACTTGCCTACTTTGCCACTAAACACTTGTGTGATATTGATTTAACTCGCGCGGGTCACCCGTGGTAAGGCAATTACTATCCTATGAGCCATTAAAATTATAAACTGACTATTATGCCTTAAAAACCTATGAACCTCCATTCTGTATGAACATTTAAAATGACTTTATACCGTGACAAACTCATGGATGTGCATTCTTTTTATAGTTGATGGTGTACAGAGAATGAAAGGACAGGCCTTCTTGGTTCCCGTAGTGAACCTGTTAGTTAAAAGAATAACAGATTATAAGCCCTAAATAAAGCAAATTACCTGATGATTAAGTTATCAAGGAAATTGATTATCAACCACCAAATACTCAAATGTTGTCGTCGAAAACTCAAATCCAATCTACCAAGGCAGCAGTAGTTCAATAAATCCCGAATATTGTGTACATCAAACCCTGACAAATTGATCAATCAAAGTAGAATTAACAGATTATAAGCCCTAAATAAAGAAAATTACCTGATGATTAAGTTATCAGACATCCTACGATCACAAAGAAAATTACCTGGCTAGGATGAACTGGATTAGAAAAAACAACATGAGTTTCCTTCCTGCAAACCAATTTATTATATATCCATAGAGCTCTCTTAAAAAAAACAGCACCATAAAATAAAGCGTAGTACTCTCACATTAGGCACTCTTATTATACAACATGTGACCTCCAGTCCTGTTACATTTCTTCACTTTAACAACTTCTTCACCATTATTCTCTGCACCTTCAACTTCATGACCTTCATTCCTGCTATGATCACATTCATCAAACTTTTGAAGTCTATTAAAAAGAACACCAACAACTTTACTGGCTTTAATCTTGGTAATCTGCTACTCTTAATAGCCTTCTCCACATAATGATCTTTTATATCCAGTTTTCTAAATTTTTACATCCCAACTATATTATAACACAATTTTACATCATGTAAAGCATATATAATAAGCGTGTGATAACTCTGAATTATAATTAAACAAAAGCCTCAATCCACCCATCTTGAATTGAAATTTGAAATCCACATTCCAATTATGGATTTGTACCTTGTATAGATACTCAACTCTTTATAGTCCTCAACCGAGGTTTGAATGGAAGATTTACGAAAACTTTGGATACCTAATAACCTGCAGAAACAAAATGGAAATCAAATCTCTTGAGTCTGGACCAAAATATATAGAAAGAAAAAATAAGAGAAAAGCATATTATTCTATATACAACACTAATTTGGAAGAAACGGACACACCACTTGCACCTGCTTAATGGTAAATTCAATTCTCCTCTGAAAGAAGATATACATGTCACAAACTAAATATCTTTCAAGTCATTCGCTTTGCTGACTGGGTAATCATGACTTTGCAATATGTGTTGTTCAGCTGAATATTTTCCTGGAACAAATCAAATACAAATGTAAGGATTAAAGTACGCTAAAGTGGCATTACCCAACCCCAAAATTAAATTAAATTAAATTAAATTAAATACAAAATAAAGGATCAAAATAAGCATCAAAACAACAATTTGAACTCGAGCATTCTTAAACACATACCAAATTTCCTTTTCCAACAGATTCAACACTAAACTATTAAGACCTAAAATAAAGTAATTACCGATCAAGAACACGACTAATTGGAAACTTTGGATACCTCATAACCTGCAAAAATAAAATGGAAATCAAATCTCTTGAGTCTCGACCAAAATCAATAGAAATTGGATGCCAATGCTACGGTACCAAATTAAGACTAAAAAGAACATAATAAAACAAATAACAACAACTTTAAACAAAAAATAACCAACTGTTTCAAATGTTTGAAATGTTTCATACAGTTGGTAAGAAAAACAAACAGATGCTAAGCAATACATACATGCCTTACTTTTATTTTTTTCATATTCATACACTAATAAGGGTAGCAAAGTAAAGTAGAGAAAACTTAAAAATAATTCATCGAAAGAAATCAATGACATTGAAGCGCTATCATCAAACTGAAAGTAACAAAGAACAGAGAAAAAAATAGATACCAGGAGTAACCCTAAACCAAAAAAATAAAAATAAATAAATTTATCACCTGCGATGAAATCACCATTCAAAATCCTCATCCATCTCTATCTGCCGCATCAAGAAACACCCCGATCGCATAAATAAACCATCACCGTGTTATCGATTTCCAGATCTGGGAGTTATCGCAGACGGATTTCGAAACCCTTTAAAGGAGGCCAAAAACAGGAGGAGGTGGCGGTGCCTAAAGGCGGCGGCAAAACATACCTTGATTCCCGTTCGAAGCCAGCGGCGATGTCGGACGGACCTTGTGTTCGATCGCTGGTAGCAGTTGAAGGTCCGGCCAGGTGCTGGCAAGAACACCGACGGAAGAGAGAGGCGCATCAAAAATCTGACCTAATTCTACCCCCACATAATTATTTATATGATCCACCAAAAATGTGGATAGTCCAAACCCGCTTGTCCAAAAGCTGGAATCTTTATGCAAGCCTCACTTGTACAACATGTTTAAAAAGTGGTACCATATGTGCATTAGGAGCTTGTACATCATGTTTTAGAAATTGTACCATAAGTTGTATTATGTTAATATAGGATAATATAACAACATTACAAAGTTCACATGAGTTTACAAATGGATTTGGTATGCTAACAATAAACCTATAATAATCCGATGTGCGTGATCTCATTTATAAAAACTCAACAACAAAAAAAAAATTAACTAGTTCTTAGTATAGTTTACAGTAGAAGCAGCAGCATCCAGCAGCCTGCTCTCCCTTGTCCACATTGTCCTCGTTAGACCTTGTTTTGCAATTTATTATACAACTAGTGGTTAACCCGCCTGCGCGTTGCGGTGGGCTACCCAAAACCAAAACTGATACCAGAATGGGCTGAACCTAAGGCACCAAAATCTAAACCAGGCATACTACCATGTCTGCAGCAACTTGATCAGCGTCTTCAACTTTTTCTTTCGAGTTTTGATCAGTTTCTCTTCGGTTGGTATCACAACGTCTTTAGATACAACAGTCACTACAACACCACTACTAAAGTCATACTAAACGATTACATATACTAAAGGGAAAATGACATATACTTACAAAGACCTAAGCAATTCGACAACTGAACAGCAACACAATGCAAACCTGTAATAAAAAAAAACACCTGAGGTACATCAAACTATAAACTAAGTTCCAAAAAATATACATTCATATGTGTACACAACAGTAATGACACAATATGATACTCTTTTACACCCCTTATATATTTCAATTACATACACATACAAACAACACATTTGACCTGTAATATTGTGATTTGATGATAATGAAACAATGATTTATAAGCAATTAAATTAGAAAGAACAATTAAATAAAAATAGCTATTGTAACTAACTAGAATATGACCCGCCCGCGCGTTGCGGCTGGCAATTCTGATCCTAGTTCTTTTATTATGCGTCTTTTCGTTTTGTATTTGGTCAGTTTACCTTAAAATAGCGAAAGTAACTATATGTTTAGTAAAGACCCGGTCACATGTATAACTAAGATTGAAAAGGTAACAACACCCCAAACCTACAATGAAAGAAGAATGGGAAAATAATATCAGAAAAATTGTAAGAACATTTTGCAAAAATAGCAGTAGGCACATGTATAACGTGAAACAACTCTAAGCTCTTTCCACAGATGTGAATTTTAGGACACTATACTTAATGTGAGCATCAATTGCTTAAACATGGATGCTACTTAGAGTTTGCAGATACTTTTTAGGCAATAATAAGTTACTAATTCTAGAAAAAGATAGACCTGCTAAACTATTCAATCTACGTTTACATGAGTTACCCATCTATCTGCACTAAACTATCAGAAACCATTAATAAATGTTCCTTATGGTGAACACTTGTGCTAACTATAGAGTGAATATGATATCACAAAAACAATTTAATGTACTACGGAGGTTATAGTGTGTGAAACAATAATAATAAATAAATTAGCTATGTTAACAAATTCATCTTTGCATAAAGTAGCTGATTGCATTTTACAATGAGAAGGAAAGAAAATATATTTTAAGTGACCAGTAGGAACTATTAAGGAACAAAGAAATAAGAACTGAACATGAATGTGAAGAAGCAAACATCAATCCAAGTTAATCAAACTCGGATTTAAACATAGAAAAATGAGTAAAGCCTTATCCATTTAAAACTGCACGAAAAAACTAACATGTTGTGGTTGCTGCTGTTTAAACAGGAAAATTTTACCCTCTGAACTTCTCATTCCAACAGGAAATTAGAAACTGACCCTCTTATAATGAAAAGGAAAAAACAATATTTTTGATAAAAAAAAAAGTAACTACTAATCCCCTTTTGGCTGCAACAGGAGCAACTAAAAAGAAAAAAGGAAAAGAAACCTTCAATCCATGAAAATTTAGGCTAATCAGTGAAAAACTGCTAAAAGATAATACACCGGTTTCCTTTTCGCTACTGTTTAATTTTTTTTAACAAAAACGGCACATGATGAATCTACTTATCTGAACACCAAAAGAGAACATCAAATGAAGCAACATTCAAGTGAAGCAAATAAACAAAACGATACATGCATCATAAATCAACTTATTGCAACACTTATAGAAGATAGATGACAACGAAGCAGAACCAAGAACCCTAGAAAACCGAAAGGAAACACATCTGAGGTAAATGATAGCAAGAACAGAGAAAGCATAAACAGCAATATGCAATCACTACAATAGAAGGAAGAAAATGTGAACAAGTATCAATCGAAATCAAGCGTAGTACCTAAATTAAGTAGAATAGAATCACACAACCTGCTCCAACGAAGGGAAGAACGTTTTCGTTACTGCAACAAATTAAAAAGAAAGCAAATGATTAAATTTAACGATGAGACAGAGAAAGTTATAGCAACATATCCATGGTGCTTAGGGAACACACATTCACCAGCTGTACACATGTAGAACTAAAAAAAATTATAATCCAAGTAT
>JBCNJP010014934.1:0-10357 GCA_039602395.1 Deinandra increscens subsp. villosa | reverse complement strand
CCTCTTCCTAACATCGACCTGCAGAATTTCAACGACTTGGTCGACAAACAGATCGAGGGTGAGGAGTCCGTTGATGAGATTTAATGGATCTCATCTCAGTTAATATCCGTGGGGCTGGAGACATCGAGAAATTGAAGTGGATCTCCAGAATCAGAGCCAAGCATCGGGTGAGGTTCTTATGTTTGCAAGAGTCACAATTTCTTGATGGGTCCAAAATTAGTTTTAACCATCTGTGGGGAAGATCTGGGTCTGTGAATGTTTGGAGTAACGCGAATGGCAGGTCGGGGGGTTTGGTGTGTTCATGGAATCCTGGATTTTTCTCTTCCTTTGAAGTTGTTAAATCTGAGCATTTCATGTTGATCTCGGGGGTGTTAGTCGGTGATTCGATCCTAGTCAACATTGTCAACGTTTATTCGCCTCATGATTTGGTTGCTAAAAGAAGACTCTGGGATAAACTTGTGGAATTAAGATGGTCCAAGCAGGGTATGTGGATCCTAACTGGGGACTTTAATGAAGTCAGGGACGCTGATGAGCGTCTGCATTCCGAATTTCACGTCGCTGGTGCGCTGGGTTTCAACGCTTTCATTGACAGAGGGGGGCTCTCGGAATACTTTATGGGGGGTTTGCGTTTCACGTACTCGCACGGGAATGGTAAATCGTTCAGCAAGATTGACAGGGTTTTGGTGTGCGATGCTTTCAAGGAACGGTGGCCCAACGCGTCGTTGATTGCGTTGCCGAGGCTTTGGTCCGACCACTCCCCTCTGGTCTTTCGAACCTCTTATGCGGACTTTGGTCCCTGTCCCTTTCGTCTTTTCCCAGGTTGGTTAAATCGTCCAGGTTTGAAGGATGTTGTGGAGAAAGGCTTGATTGGAAACTGGGATCGTTATTTGCCTGATGTTAGGCTTCTTTCTAAACTTAAATCTATTAAGGTCCAAGTTAAAACTTGGTCCAGACAGAACAGGGATCTATATCAAGGGGTTAAAGACAAGTTAATCCTAGATTGTGAATGGTTTGATGCCTTGGGTGAGCTTAGGAACCTCTCTGAAGAGGAGTCTAATGAGTGGGCTGAAAAGAGATCGTCATTAAAGGAGATGGAAAAATCGAATCTCGAAATTCTCAAAACTAAATCTCGAATGAAATGGTGTCGCGAGGGGGATGAAAATTCAGCATTCTTTCATGGTGTGGTGAATCAAAGTCTCTCCTGGAACAGAATTAACGGCTTGAAAATTGATGGCAGATGGGTTGAAAACCCGGACGAGATTAAAAAGGCGGTTTGGAGATTTTTTCGTGACAGATTCCGGAGCAGTGGCGTTTGCAGACCGCAGTTGCGGTGCGAGGGGATCAAATCTCTCTCGTGCCAGGACTCGGAGCTCCTGACAGCCCCCTTCTCGAAACAGGAAGTTAAGGACGCTGTGTGGGGGTGTGGAAGCGACAAGACCCCAGGTCCTGACGGGTTCTGTTTTGGTTTTTTCAAGAAGTTTTGGTACTGTTTTGAGGACGACTTCTTGGATATTCTTCGCACTTTTCATTCGGAAGGAAGGATTGGCAAAGGTTGTGGGTCATCGTTCATTCACCTTGTGCCGAAAGTCAGGGACCCCCAATCTCTAAATGACTACCGTCCTATTAGTCTCGTGGGTTGTGTGACGAAAGTGATATCGAAGGTCTTGGCTAACCGGCTAAAGTTGGTTATTGGCTCCATCGTGTCGGACAACCAAATGGCGTATGTGGCTGGGAGGAACATTGTTGACGGGCCTCTCGTAGTTAACGAAATTGTTTCTTGGTGCAATAGGTCGAAGTTCAAGGCTTTGCTCTTCAAGATTGACTTTGAGAAGGCTTTTGACACGGTTGAATGGGAGTTCCTTTTCTCTATCTTAGCTCAAATGCATTTCCCGGAGACTTGGTGCAAATGGGTTAAAGGCATTCTTTTGTCCTCTAGAGCCTCGGTGTTGGTTAACGGCTCTCCTACCCTTGAGTTTCAATGTACTCGGGGTTTAAGGCAAGGGGATCCCCTCTCCCCCTTCCTTTTCATTCTAGTCATGGAGGCATTCACTTGGATGATGGACAAGGCCGGGCGGGTGGGAGTTTTCAGCGGTATTCCGATTCCTCATAGCGACTTACGGGTGTCTAATATCGTGTTTGCCGATGATGCTTTGGTGTTGGGTTCGTGGTCTAATCTGAATGCGGTTAATCTCTCGAGGCTTCTTAGGGCCTTTTTTTCTCGTTTCGGGCTTAAAGGTTAATCTCAACAAATGTTCGTTATTCGGGCTCAACTGTGATGATTCGGAGGTGGCTGCGATGGCAAATTCCCTTCGGGTTAAAGGTGACAGGCTTCCATTCTCTCATCTGGGCTTCCGGGTGGGTGATAATTTAAACAAAGTCGCGAGTTGGAAACCGGTTATTGATGCTTTTGAGGCAAGACTCACGGGCTGGAAGGCGTCTAGGCTCTCGATGGCCGGAAGGATTTCTCTTGCTAAGTCGGTCTTAGATAGTATTCCCCTCTACTACTTCTCGCTTTACAAGGCGCCGGGTAAGGTGTTAAAAAGACTCGAATCGATTCGGTTTAATTTCATTTGGGGTGGGGATTCAGAAATAAGAAAAAATCATTGGTTGAGCAAGGAGGTTTTGATGCGTAAAATCGAAGATGGCGGGATGGGTTTGGTCCCGTTGGAGATCAAAAATCTATCGCTCCTATCCAAATGGTTTTGGAGGTACTTTAGTGAGCCGAACAAACTGTGGAGGATGGTCATCGATGGTGTTCACGGGGGCGAACGGATGGATGGATGGATCCCCTGCAAAAACAATAGTTCGGGTGTTTGGAGATCGATTGTTAAAGTTCAAGCGTGGCTGGCAAAAAAAGGGGTTAAACTTGAGGACCTTTTTGTCAGGCAGGGGGGAGAATGGATTTGGCGTGGGGAGTCTTCGAACGGTTTTTCAGCTAAGGATGTGAGAAAGTTATTGTGCATTAATGGGACTCCCTCCCAATGTGTTGGGCCGGAAAGTTGGCAGTGGCACCCCTTAGTTCCTCCTAAAGTTAATGTTCTTTTTTGGAGAACCCTTTGGAAGCGACTCCCTACGTTGACGGGTCTTAGAAAAAGAGGGATTCACCTCTCAAGCGTTTTATGCCCGCTGTGCCAGGAAATGGAGGAAACGGAAGACCACCTCTTCACAGGCTGCCATATTGCGGACTCCGTTTGGACGGTTATTAGCCTTTGGTGCAACATCCCCCAACAGTTTTTGTTCGATGTGCGCGACCTTTCAAGACCTCTCCCTGCCGACCTGCTGTCGAAGAGTAAAGACTCTTGTATCAACGTCATAGTCCGGACGGTGGTTTGGGTGATATGGAGGTGTAGGAACGAGGCGGTTTTTGATCGGAAGAAGCCCTCGGTTCAAGGGTTAATCGCTGAGGTTAAAGCTTTGAGTCACTTTTGGATAAATTGTAGGTCTAAAAGGTGGAAGGTCGAGTGGAGAGATTGGGTCTGTTTTCGTTTCTGATGTAATCCCCTTTTGTTCGTTTCTGGGGGTTCGGTTTTTTAGCGCCTTGCTGGCCGGCCCTTCTGTGTTTTGAATGAAATCGCTGGTTCAAAAAAAAACCTAATTCGCATTAACCACTACTGTCGCATTCATTCAATTTATCAGTTTTGGAATTCAATCACTCTCCTTCTTCATACCCCTAACTAACTGGCATTGAATTCTCTTTGCGTTTCGTAATTGAATCTCTATTCTATGATCAATGTCTTCAATTGAATTGGGGATGTCAAGCGGCTTAGATTTCAGTTTTGGTTCCTAAATCAATGTCCTAATTAATCGCGGTGCGTCTCCATTCCTCACCTACATTGCTCCCTAATTCCTCTTCATGTGGACCGTTCTATCTTAGCTTTGCGCCGTTCGACGGACCTCAGGTGATATCTCCAGTTGCATTTCTTGATTTCCTTACCTTGGGAATATAAATTAACCATGTTCATAATGTTATTTGGATTAGATATTGATGAACGCTTAGGTACTAACTGTTAATCCGGTATATTAAATTGAATTGATTTTTTTTTTCTCTGGGTGGTCATACCCTACCCTTCATTCATTTATTGTTAATCTACTCTGTAAAATGGATTTTGCTTTTGATTCTTGACCTGTTGGATCTTCCGGAACCTTATTGGAAGTTGATTAAATAAACGGTCTCAATCTTGTATTTGATTTTGATTAGGTAGGTATGATTCAATTTAACAACACCCATATCATTTGAAAATACCACACCAACTGTTTTGTTTGTTTTTATGGTTCAGCTCAACTAAAAAGATTGGGGATTTTATCAGCATTATAAATCAATTCAAGTATTGAACAAAGTGACCAACACTGATTGCATTTGATTGAAAATAGCACACAAATTGTTTGTTTATTTGCTTATTTTGACCCCCCGGCCTTTTAGAAAGTCATTTGTAGATAATGGATCAGGTTGGGTCCCTCTTGGTAGTTTGAAGCTGATAATAATTTGCATGCTTTAGTAGAAGTTCATATACAAACAAACATATGCAGCAAGCAGATGTAGCCTCAAAGCCACTTCCGGCCTGCTTCACTGGCCGATGTAGCTTTCTCACACAAGGCTACACTTCTTCCTGCAACAAAGGTACATCATGCTTACAAACTTACAATTTGTTCTTATAAATTTTAAAGTAATCTTTTAGGAATAACTTACTAAATTATTACTATTATTATTATTATTATATGAGCTAATTGGGCGGGCGTTTACTTTTCATATGCACCAAATGCACTAGTGTTGATACACAATTCTTCATATCCAAATTCATATTTCAGTTTGGGCTTTGGATCCAAAATTCACATTCACATCCTCCTCCTCTAACCTAATGGAATAATGGAAGACAAACAAATGTCAGATTTCAAGAATCAAAACTACTTGAAAAAAAAAGAAAAAAAGTATATTATATTAAAGCAAAACGATCTACAATGGTCGTTTTTCAACTGGTAAGTCACCGGAACTGTGGTTTGTTATGTCTGTTGTAGGGAGATGAAGTCCTGGCCTGGATGCCCATTTCTTCTGATCCCTATACGCTTCAATTGTTCTCAACCGTATCCTCTCTTGGGAAGCGTTTATTGAAGACCCAAATCGCTACACACCATACATACAAGAATTTCATGTTAATCATTCAAACAAAGTTTAATAGAGTATTAAGTAAGCAATTATTGGAGCTTACTAACTATAATCAGAATCATATATGTAGCTTACTAAAGCTATGAGTATGTAGGTAATTTTATATTTATTGCAGCTTACAAACTATAATCATAATCATGTATTGCAGCTTTCCAAAATCCAAATTATTTTATTTAATTAGTTAAGCATGACTACCACCTTGATGTATGATCCTTTCTTTCTCCTTCGTCTCAACCAACAAAAAAACAATTCTTTTTTATAAGCAAATTGGATTTTAATAAAATGAGGAAACATAAAAGTAAAAAATTGCTTTGGAAAGCAAATGTAAATCAATTGTAAATGTATGATTATTACCAACTTTGTAAGGGATAAACACATTTAATTAATGTATTACATGTGATTACAATAATAGTTTTGTCAAAATATATGGAACCTCTGAACACTTGATTACAATTTTGATGTTTTATTTACTAGTTTGGCCAAGTTACCATCTTACTTACAGAGTTACAGATTAGGTATAACCCAAATTGGCCCATTTTTAAATAAATGGATTGTAAAATTTACATTAAATTAAAGGATGAAGAATCTAACCTTGGGAACATTGACCAATTTTGGTGGAGCATGAACAACCTCTCCAAATTTGATCTCTTCACGACCAGGAAAATTCAGATCATCTTCTTTCTTCGCCTTTTTGTGTTTCTTTTTTCTTTCTTCTAGAAGTCTGCATAAGTATCCGATCATCAATAAAACATATCTTTTTTTTGGGTGGGTGGGGGGGGGGGGGGGGGGGGGGTGTCGAAGAACAACAATATCGGTCCTGAATTTGATTCAATGTTAAAAACTAGTATACATGTAATTTTCTGGGTGAAATCTCAAAGCAACAAGGTCATAAAATAAGGATGCCTCTTAGTAAAATACGGAAAATGCATTCAAAGGCATTAATTTGTATAACACAAAAATGTGGTGTTGGGCACTGTTACTTGATGAACAATAAGAAAAAAAAAAACATACTTTTTCTTTCGTTCCTTCCTTTTTGAACCTCTTCAATGCAACTTTCCAACAAACATTTTTGTTGCAATTCCGACCATTGTTGTTTTTCTCCCATTTCTAACCAATTTTAGTCACAAATCAGCCATAAACAATCAATTAACAAGAAGTAACGAAAGATGCGTATGATAATCTTTGGATTTGAATAAAAAACAACTGAAAAATGCGTATGATAATCTTAGAGCCAAATATGTTGGATGGGTTTACTTGAAAAACAAAACCGGCAACATATACAATCCTCAAAACAACACTTTTACCTTAACGAACGAGGAATGGGAAGAATTTAAGAAGGTATGTTCATACACTAATAATACTTTTACATATAATTTTATAACATCCACATTTAAACAAAATAATCAGAACATTTTTTTTCTTCTTAGGGGCATCCGAAAGCTGGTTCATTGAAATCATCACCATTGCCTTTTCCTGAACTTTGTGCTCAACTGTTTGATGGTGCTAGTGCCACCGGGAATGGCAAGTGGACATCAACTCAAACATCGGGGGTTGGATCGTCTTCTTTTCATCGTACCCAACCACTTCTGCGTTTTCATGACACAGAAGGAGATTCCGGCACGTTTAACCATACCTCTGAGCCTACTTTTGGACCTACTTTTGAGCCTACTTTTGAGCCTACTTTTGAGCCTAGTCCCGAGCGTACCCATGAACCTAGTCCCGGTCCTAATCCAAACAAAAGGGCAAAAAAAGGGCCAACCGTTGATGAGTTAGCACTTGATATGCGAAGTGCTCTTCAATATTTGATTAAAGGCAAAGAAGGGCCAACCGTTGTTGATTGTTCTGAGAAGTTAAAGCAGGTTGGGTTAGAGCCGGTTGATCCTATATTCTTAGCTGCGTTTCATATTTTTGGAAAGTCATCAGATATGAGAGAGGCATGGATGGCTTTGCCGGATATTCCTGAAGTATTAAGGGGGTGGATCGTGATGACGGCTAAAACTTTGGGAGTGATAAATTAATGAAGAACATGTTTTCTTTTGGTTTTCTGTTATATTTTGGTTGAAAACTTTGTGGGCTTTTACGCTTATGTTGGATTTTGCCATGTTGAAAACTTTGTAGGTTAAGTTGGAATGTGCCATGTTGAAAACTTTGTAGGTTTTTATGACTATGTTGGATTTTGTCATGTTGAAAACTTTGTAGGTTTTTATGACTATGTTGGATTTGGTCATGTTGAAAACTTTGATGGTTTCTTATCTTTCATGGTTGTTTATGTTTTAATAACACAGGTTCGTAATGGATAAGAATAAGAAAATACTATTGGTAATAGTTATTTACTTGTTTATCCGCTATTTTTGGAAGAGAGGTTTGAAACGAAAGCGAGACAATGATTCGAACATGAGGGGAAGTCAATATACGTTAGAGTTATTGCAAGGGAATCCCAAACAATGCCATGAATTGCTACGTATGTCTCGTGAATCCTTTGTCCGTCTATGTGCACATTTTAGAACAAGATATTCATTAAAGGATAGTAAACATGTTTCGGTTGAGGAAAAGATGGCCATGTTTTTTTTGATAATCGGTCATAATCAACGTTATGTGGTTATCAAACGTAGATTTCAACACTCAAAGCAAACTATTCATAATTTTTTTTATGAAGTGTTGGAGAAAATGATGCTTTTTGCAAAAGACATGATAGTACCAACTTCTTTCAATCCGAATCCAAACATTCCGGGACATAACAAGAGGCTACGAAAGGTTTTTAAAGGAGCGGTTGGTGCACTAGATGGAACTTTGATACATGTCGTTGTCCCCGTTTCTAAACAAGATTTATATAGAGGAAGGGGAAAAGGGGATTGTTACCAAAACGTTTTAGCAATTTGTGACTTCAACATGATTTTTACTTTCATTGTGGCCGGTTGGGAAGGGGTAGCACATGATTCTAGAATACTTTCAGAAGCATTATCGGATCCGGATGCACCATTCCCCTTTCCACCACCAGGTATGTTTATGGTTTGTTAAATGTCTATCTTTTTTTGAAATTCTAATTAATTTTCTATACATTTTCAGATAAATATTATCTTTGTGATGTCGCGTATGCACACACACGAGGATTTATGGCCCCATATCGTAATGTACGGTATTGGCTTGGGGATTTTCGTCGAAGACGTGCGTTGACCAATAAAGAAAAATTTAACCATGCACATGCAAAACTTCGAAACGTCATTGAGCGTTCTTTTGGTGTCTTGAAAGCACGATTCCCTATATTGAAGAGGATGGCACCATTTCCGTTGACTACACAAAGGAATATTTCAATTGCATGTTTCGCGCTACATAATTTTATAAGGAAAGAGGGTTTGAGCGACGACTTCTTTGAACAATACGATCAACCCAATGTTTCGTTAGGAAATAGTCATGTGCAGGTTGGTACAGATGGAGTCGAAGGTGAAGCACATGGTACTACATCGGATCGGGAATTTATGACTCAGTTACGAGATAACATCGCTGGGCAGTTAATGCAAAATGTTGAATGAACGAGTGATCTTAAAAAAAATGTTATTGTTGTTTTTATGAATGTTAGTTAAGTATTGTATAACTATTAGTTGAATTGTAATGTTTAAAGACTTTTTTTAAGTTAAAAAAACAGTTTATTTAAAATACAGTTTATTTTAGCAGTCTGCAGATGTTAAAAAACAAACAGTCTTCTTCTTGCAGACTGCAGAGGTTTGGTCCACCTCTTCTTCTGCAGATGTCTGCAGATGTGGTCCGCAGACTGAAGACCTTTTACCTATTAAAAAACAAACAGCAAGACAAATAAAACAAAAAGAAACGGAAAAATTTTACAAAAATTCGGGCATGACCCGTTTGTTTTCTGTTCAAACCAATCTTCACAAAAATTTGACAATTAAGCACAATTATCATCAATCCAACGAACAACAAAAACAGAACCAAATCCCATACTGATCAGTCCATATTAAACATCTCTTCATCCACAATTGATCATAAAAATTGAATTCATCTCGGCCAACCACACAAGCAATAAACGAACAGAAATGAGCTAGCTACCTTTGACAAAGTAAATTCTATAAAAGCAATTGTCGCTAACCAATTATCTGTAGGACACGATACCGGGAAAATAAAGACGAATTTGCAAACACACGTCAACAAACAAATTTTATTAAATTGTGAACAATATTATTACACTACAGAAAGGGGTAGAAGCAGAGAACATAAAATAAAGACGAGAACAGAAGTAAACGAACAATATTATCAACCCGACTCGATTCCATCGATTTCAACAACAGTTACCAATTATCAGATCCCACCCGATTTTCTAGCATTCAAAGAGGAAAACAATAAGAATTTTAGCAGTGGTTGTTCCTGTTCTGTTGCGGCGGCGGGTCGCCGGAGCTTAATAGCAACTGTCGTGGTAGAGTGAAAGGAGATGGCGATCCCTAATATGATTCCAAAAAATACACTTCAGATTAATATTAGGAGTCCATCTAATCACCACTTCATGAGTTCTTAACCAACCGACCCTTGACAGCAAGCCATAAAATTAAGGCATGGCGAGGGATATTTTGGCTAAACCAACCCGTCTTAACCCACGGGACAACATCACTCTGCTCACAAAGGTCATTCCAAGCAAGCCCCACTTCATATTTACAAAGGGTAGCATCACTATCAGCATGCTTCCATAAAACTTTATCAGGGGCCGAGGGGTTTACGGTGGGAGGGGGTTGGCTAGTTAACCATTGAGATTACATTAACAAATTTTCAAGGCCCCAGGAAAAAAATGTATATAACATAGCAATCAAACCAAACACCGTTGTTAACGAGTAATTATAAATAAAATCTTAAGATGACAGACAATTGAAAACAAGTTCACCAACAAAATACTTCATTGGTACTATTAGAAATACCATAGGTCCAAGCCAACGAGAGAAACTAGCCTTTTCTTCCCACGTTCATCAAACACACTTTCTCCTCATCAGCCGCCTCCAACCGATGGTATTCAATACCAAAGCAGGAGCAGAGTTTACAGTAGAATGATAACTTCTCCCAGCACATTCCCCAAAACATAGGCGTCTTCCGTGAGTGAATAATACTCATGACATCAACAATCATTTGTGGCGTGAGACCATTCTCCTCATAAAACCCCTTTGCCCCAGCCCAGTCTCCGAAAGGGACTGGGGTGTA
>JBCNJP010014933.1:0-10357 GCA_039602395.1 Deinandra increscens subsp. villosa | reverse complement strand
TAAACCTACATGTATTAATTAGGCTCAATGTAGGGCCCTTGATTATCTTTAATTATTGTTTCATGGCAAGGTTGTTAACTTATTCTCGTATTTATGTTTGATTTGACCGAATGTAATAAGATATGACTTATGAGATAATTCCATTCATCAACGATAATTTTACCTAATCGTATATGGTTAGCACGTGGTATTTAAAAATATTATAAAAGGGATATATGATATCAAGCTACTCACTCGAGCTTTTTAGTTGTTTGTCAATGAGAGCAGATTACACGGCTATTCCATCACTAATGAACAGAAAAGTAAATTAAGATTCCCACCAAACTTTTCGGGATATTCGCTCAACGTTTTCGATCATTGTCGATGTGATTCTCTAGCCAAGGGTATAGATGTATAGTTTGAACTCGATACTGAGTATAATAACGAGTTAGTTGCTAACTATAGGTTAAAGCGTTAAAGCATGATAAAGTGTGGTTAAACATTTAAGTTGTAGAGGCTAAAGTAAGGTCTATGAGTCCTCGTTTTAAATATGTTTTATCGGTTTTAGGGTTGTATCAGTGGTGGGGTTAAAAATTTCCGCCAACGGTAGCAAAAATGGACCGGTCCAAGCTGACTAAATATGTCGAAAATGGACCAGTCATGACGGGTCAAATAATAATAGTTTATTCCATTAAACATGCTAAAATTAATCACAACCTTAAACCATAAAAGTAATACTCACAACTAAAATAATGAATAAAATAATGAATAGAGACTCCATTGAATAATAAGAAAGTGTTAGGTTGTAAAGGTTTTAGGCCCAATTGTAAAAGACTTAAAGCCCAAGTTTGAAGTCTTTAGTGACTTATGGGCTTGACCCACTATGTTATGGTCCGGCCCACTATAACCCTAAATCTTAGTTTATAAATAGGGCTTAGAGTATTCACTGTAGGTTTCCTAAAAAAATATGTGAATGTAAATCCTGTAAAATATGAGGTTTGGTTGTGAGTGGTTGTACGTAGAAGAGAGAGAAAAAATTTAACAAATTTACATATTTGACAAAAAAAACTGGTGATTTGCTAAAATTTGAGAATTGAAAGAGAGAGAAAAGGTAATGATATAAGTATAAAAAAATATTATTTAATTATGGTTGTAAGTGAAAGAGAGAAAAAAAAATAATAATAAAAATATAAATTATAGGGATGAGGATAGAAAACCTGTTGTGAAACTGAAAGTACATAGTGCGGCCCATGGATGTATATCGGTTTTCATCTACCCAAGTTAAAACTTCTCGTGTTCTTTACTTTCTTTGTTTTCTCTCGTTGTGTTTGTGTGTGTCCGATACCCAGTGTGGCCTAACAACCGTCATCGGAGCCGTGGTCCGTGGTTCTTGTTGTTTCATTCGATAGATATGAGTGTTTTTCACTGTCGTTGTCAGTCGAGGCAAGTTTCTTTCAAATCTGAGTTGTTACTGAGGTTTGATTCTGTTCGGTTTTTTTTTGTTTTCCTGATTTGTTCGGCGTTAACGCTGGTTTTCTTTTTCGTGTCTTTTGGATTCGGTTTTTTCGCTGGTGGTGTGAGTTGCCGGTGGTGTGCGGTGGTTTTCGCCGGTGTTGTGCGGGGGTTCGATCTCCGGTGGTGTACAAATGGTGTGTCGCCGTTCGATTCACGGCGGAAGTGCTAAGAAAAAAAGGAAGATAGTCGTCGTTTTTTCTCGGTTCCATCTAATGCGAGAGGAAGAAAGACATTCTTTCTTACTTGTTTTTGTCATTTGTGTGTATTTTCAAAATAGACCCTCAAGTTTATCATATTGACAATTCTAGCCTGAAGTTTGAGGTAATATTTATTTTAACTTTGAATTTTTGACACTTTAGTTCCTGAAGTTTGAGTTTACAGTTTTTATAAATCAAAAGTTCGTAAACTCATTCAAATTAGACTCGGATCTTGGTATTTCGAAGTTGGGGCTAGTGTTATTCGAAATTGATCTAGATTTCGAAGTTGAAGGGATTTTTTCGAGGTGGTTCGAAATCCTTATTTCAGAGTCAGTTGTGATTGGGATTTTCGAGGTGGGGCTAGAGTTTAAAGTTAGATCAGATAACTTGTAATTTATCGGGGTTCCACAGTTGATAAAGTTTGTTCAAATTCTCTAAAGTTTGATAATATTGTTTGTCAAGTGAAATCCTGAAGGAAACGACAGCTGCGGGCATAATGATTTCCATGTCTAATATGTATGAAAAGCTGTTGGTGGCCAATAAGATTTTCCTGATTCGAGAGATTGCGAACACAAGAATGGGTGAAGGTGCCTCGGTAACAACTTACATCAACAACATGAATTCAATTCTGTCCAGACTAGAGTCTGTGGGAATTAAATTTGAAGACTAAGTCCAAGTGTTACTGCTATTATGGTCATTGCTTGTACTTGGTTCGGAACTGTAACAGACGTGTCTAGTGCGGCGGGGACTGACAAGTTTACTTTGGATAAGATTCGGGATATGATCTGGGTGGATCAGTTAGGAAGAATAATCAAGGTGAATCGATAAAGAGTTAGCTACTGAATGTCGGCAGGGGACGGAGAAATAACAGAAGCAGTGGGAGCCGAGGACGAAGTTCGTCTCGAACTCGAGGTGATGTGTTGGGGTTGCAAGAAGGTGGGCATGTTAAGAGCCAGTTCCTGAATAAAAGTTTGAACATTGTGGCTGGGGATGTGTCTGATGATGATGCATTGATATTCAGTGTCTCAGGCAGTGTGGACTCTTGGGTTATGGATTCCGGAGCTTCGTTTCACGCAATGCACAGCAGAGAAACGATGGTGAATCGTAAAGACGGCGACTTTAAGAAGGTACGAATTGCTAATGACAGGTTACTTAAGGTTACAGGCATGGAAGATGTTAATCTGAAGACTCCATTAGGAACCACATGGAACTTGAAGAATGTTCGGCTGATTCCTAGTCTGAAGACGAAGTTGATCTCCGTTGGTCAGTTAGATGAACAAGGGATGGAAGTAAAATTTGGCTATGGGAAATGGAAGGTGATTAAGGTTACAGTTATGAAAGTGTTATAGTCTTGTTAAACTTACTTTATGTTACAGTTTCACGGCTTGAAAAGGATTGCTGAAGTATTATAAAGGTACGGATATTTGATTAAATTACTTTAAAACTTAGAACTCATTAGTGAAAATTAATCATTTTTGTTATTTATTATGTGTATGAGGTAAATCCTAGCCTCATAGGCCTCTAGTAGTATTTATGTATGAAATTGGAAGGGTTAGTGAAAGTAAACCTAACTTGATTGGTTCAGAATTGAAGAGAGTAGGGGTACATATATACAAGATTATAATCTCCTATTTAAGTGGAGATATTTACAATATAAATACAAGTAAATACAAAACAATATATTTAACCCTTTTAGGAGATAATGTTCTGCTAATAATCCACCACAGTTATAGGAGAAGCCCACAAAATTCAAAGAATGGATATAATATGTTGAAAGAGCTCTTTAGGGATACCTTTGATGAAGATATCAGCGTATGATAGTCAACGGGAACCTGAGGAACATGAATAGACCTCATTCGCACGTTTTCACGTATAAAATTAATCTCAATCTCAACGTGCTTTGTATGTTAATGTTGAATGAGATTTTGAGAAGGTATATAGCTAAAATATTGTCCCAATAAATGATGGAAGCATGTCTAATAGCTTAATTCGCTACTCCTTTTATTCAGCTTTGATAAACGTGACGATATTTTAGGGCGGTTCGGTTTGATCTCATGGGGTGGCTTGGAGGAGATCAAGATTAAATAAAAGATAGTTATCCTTTTATTTAAATTTTCTAAAGGATAATATCATAGTTATCTAGTATTTGTTTAGATAAGTATTTAGTATTTGTTTATTAATTTCTTTAGCTTGGTGTCTAAGTTTAGGTTTAGTATTTAAGGAGACTTGTCCTCCTAGTTTTGTTAATTCATGTACGTACTGCAAGTTCATTCGAATAAAAAGTTTGTTTCTTTTTTGATTTAAGGTTTGGCTATTATCCTTGTGAACAATCTAAGTTAACAAGTGGTATCAGAGCCGGCTAATCGATCAAACCCGTGTCTGTCACTATTCGAAGGTTACCTAAAAGTCGTCAAGAACCGCTCGAATATAAAGATCGTATAGTCGAAGAAAACCCGATCGCTTCTAAGTTACCATGGCAGAATTTTCCATCGTTTCAGGAATTAAGAAGTTGAATCAGACTAACTATCGAGTCTGGTCCACGTGTATTATGTCGTATCTCCAAGGCCAAGATCTTTGGGAGGTCGTTAACGGGTCGGAGACGCAACTACCAAGGAACGATACTGGAGGAGCGATTGGAAAGTGGCGTGTGAAAGCAGGGAAGGCTATGTTCTTGCTAAAGGCAACCGTTGAAGAGGATATGTTGGATCACTTCCAAGATGTCCAAACACCGAAGCAAGCGTGGGACATTCTTGAAAAATTGTTCTCCAAGAAAAACGCTACCCGGTTGCAACTACTTGGAAACGAGTTGTTGTCGGTTACCCAAAAAGACATGAAGATCCCACAATACTTTCATAAAGTGAAGACGTTATGTAGAGAAATCGCAGATCTCGACCAACAGTCGAAGATCGGGGACGCGAGAGTGAAACGAATAATAATACACGGGTTGAGGCCGGAATTTCAGACGTTCGTCGCTGCTATCCAGGGGTGGCCAACCCAACCTACGTTATCCGAATTTGAAAATCTACTATCGGGTCAGGAGGCTCTTGCCAAACAAATGGCTGAGTTATATGTTTCCAATGTTCCAAAACAAGAAAGTGAGGCACTGTACGTAGGAAAAGGCAAGGGTAAGTACAAATCAAATAATAGTCAAAATAAAAAGAACTTCTGTGATCGAAGAAAGAATTCAAAAGTTTATAATTCTGATGAAAAAGACCATAAAGAAGAATACACAAACCAAAGGAATAATCACCCCAATTACCACAACAAGCGTCCGTCGTTCAAGTGCTATAATTGCGGGAGACGAGGTCATATCGCGAAGAATTGCCGATCAAAGCCAACCGAAGAGGGTAATGCGGCAACGACGCAAAACAGAGTTGAAGAAGCATGGGATCCACAATCATACTACGCCCAAACCGAGACCGTTCATGCATTAATGGCGACGATTGGAACATCGGCAAACAACCTTAACGACTGGTTAGTAGACTCGGGTTGCTCTAACCATCTAACGGGTGATAAGAAACGTCTAAAGAACCCGGTTAAGTATGAAGGCAATCAAGTTGTAGTAATTGCAGATGATTCAAGACATAATATAGCACATATTGGAGAGGTTAGTTTCCTACCAGAAAAGAACAAGGAAGAATTAGTACTACAGAATGTATTTCATGTACCAGGCATGAGAAAGAACTTGCTATCAGTACCCCAAATCACAAGTACAGGTCGGTATGTATTGTTCGGACCCAACGACGTAAGAATATTTGACAAATTTAGGACAAAATCAAAGCCGGTTGTTCAGGGGAAGAAGCAAGACTCGGTATATGTGTTAACCGCAGGAGCGTCGTACGTCGATAAGGTGAAGAAGAACCATAACCCAGATCTATGGCACCAAAGGTTGAGCCATGTTGGGTATGATAAGTTGCAATTGATCTTCAAGAAGAAGTTGTTAGAAGGGATACCCGATCTCGAAGTCAAGACTGATGTCATATGTAGTGGATGTCAATATGGAAAAGCTCACAAGTTACCCTTCTCGAAATCAAACCATCATGCCAAAGTCCCTCTTGAGTTAGTTCACACCGATGTGTTCGGTCCGGTGAAGTATCCGACAATAAAAGGTAGGCGATACATGATAACTTTTATTGATGATTATTCAAAATATTTGTGGGTATATTTTATGAAGGAAAAGACAGAGGCATTCGATCGGTTTAAAGAGTTCAAGCTAGAATCTGAAAGAGAGACAAAGAAACAAATTGAGTGTCTTCGATCCGACAACGGTGGCGAGTATACGTCTAAGGAGTTCTCTTTATACTTAAAAGAGAACAAGATCAAACGCCAACTCACGTGTGCCAACACTCCCGAGCAAAACGGGGTATCGGAAAGAAAGAATCGTCATCTAACCGATATGTGTGGGAGTATGATGCATAATAAAAACATTCCAGGAAGATTTTGGGCCGAAGCCATGAGTACTGCTGCGTATGTAAGCAATCGGTTATCTCAACAGTCTATGGGGTATGAAACACCATATGAACGATTGTTCAAAATCAAGCCAAACGTAAGCTATTTTCGGCTATTCGGTTGTGTGTGTTATGTGTTCATACCGGGACACCTTAGACAAAAATTAGAGAAGAAAGCTACTAGGTGTATCTTTGTCGGTTATGATCACGAGAAAAAGGGATGGCGATGTTGTGATCCGAGCACCGGGAAAATCTATATATCAAGAGATGTAATTTTTGATGAAAATTCATCATGGTGGTCTTCAAATCATGAATCATTACCTGATTCAAAGGAGTTAAAAGAAAAGCTTGATGAGCATGTTACACTTCTGATGGAAGATGACAACTTAGAAGACTATAATATGGCAACAGAAGCCAAAAGTAATGAGCCGTGTACACCAAGACGAAGCCCATGGCAAACTGGGTCATCCACCGTGCAAACGAGTGCGTCTACTTCTAAACAAGCTAGTGCGTCTACTACTCAACAACCTGATCTAGTATTGCCAACAGAAGTTGAAGGAGACTCCCAAACAGTTCGAAGATCATACCGGGTCAGAAATCCAAATCCTAAGTATGCAAATGTTGCGGTGCTCGCCAATAAAGAAATCGAACCAGAGACCGTGGAGCAAGCATTGATGAACACAGAATGGAAGCTTGCCATGGAAAGTGAGTTAAAAGCCTTAGCACACAATGAGACTTGGAGTTTAGTTCCTAAACCAGTAGATGTAAAAACAACTTCATGCAAATGGGTTTTTAAAATCAAGCGACGTGCAGATGGGTCAATCGAAAGGTTGGTTCGATTGCTAAAAGAGTTAAATCAAGGTGCCAGAGAAAAAGTGACAATGTTTGGAGATAATGTGTCGTCCATACTCCTAGCAGAAAATCCTACTTTTCATGCCCGGACTAAACATATAGAGGTCCACTACCATTTTATACGAGAGAAGGTACTAAATGGTGAAATTGATTTTAAGTATATAAATACTTTGGACCAAGTTGCAGACATGTTTACAAAGAGTTTGCCAAGAGAGAAGCTAATGAAGTTTTGTGAAGTGCTTGGCATGAAGGAAGCAAATATCGAGAGGGAGTGATAAACGTGACGATATTTTAGGGCGGTTCGGTTTGATCTCATGGGGTGGCTTGGAGGAGATCAAGATTAAATAAAAGATAGTTATCCTTTTATTTAAATTTTCTAAAGGATAATATCATAGTTATCTAGTATTTGTTTAGATAAGTATTTAGTATTTGTTTATTAATTTCTTTAGCTTGGTGTCTAAGTTTAGGTTTAGTATTTAAGGAGACTTGTCCTCCTAGTTTTGTTAATTCATGTACGTACTGCAAGTTCATTCGAATAAAAAGTTTGTTTCTTTTTTGGAGAGTTAGTCTCATTGAGAGTGAAGTTGGTCTTCTGATTTAAGGTTTGGCTATTATCCTTGTGAACAATCTAAGTTAACAAGCTTCGTCACATAAACAAGAGATAGGTAGTTGTCTTTTAGATGACAAAGATACTATGTATCCACAATAAATATATAGTAGCCAGATGCGGATCATCAAGAATTAAGACACCCACTCACCAATTGGCATCAAAATATGTCATGAGTTTAACCGGTTTGGAGGGTGTAAAGTGTAAACCATGATCAAGGGTATCCTTGAGATACCGTAGAATTTTCTATAGCTCTAATACCATGAAAAATATATTAAATTATATAATAAATTGATTGCTTAGCAATTGATGAGAGTTGGGTAGATATTCAAGATTACAAGGCAACTCTCCTATTTAGTTGGATATATTTACTAGATAAATACATGTAAATACAACATAATAAACTTAACAATAGATAAATACATATAAATACAACATAATAAACTTAACAATTTTAGAAGATGATTATCGCTATATTAAGTTTAGAGTTATGCAACATTTTTTATTCGTGTTACTTATTATTATTATTATGTAATGATCATGTGTTTTGCATAATCATAACAAGTGACATCTACCATAGTCATGTCAATGATCGAATCGTCACAACAATAAAGCTCGATTGTTCCCGACATATAGCTCATTAGAACGTATATACATCGTTGATGCATAGGTGGTAGTCGGTACGCCCAAAAGATACTAGTACATTGAGCGTTAACTGTTCACTTTAAGTTGTACATTGAGACTTTAGGCCGGTTCGTAACTTCAACGGAATCATGTCCATGTCGTCGGTTTAAGGTGATGATTTAATCAGGACGTTTTTGAAGGCTGAAATGAAGGAAGCGGTGTGGTTATGCGATGATGACATGGCCCCCGGCCCCAATGGATTTAATTTTGACTTCCTCAATTTTTTTTGGGCAAAATTAGGGGATGACTTTCTATTGATTCTAAATCGTTTTCATGAGGCGTGCCGTATCTCTAAGGGTTGTAGTTCTTCCTTCATTCATCTCGTTCCCAAAGTTTTGGATGCCCAAAGATTGTGTGATTTCGGCTGATTAGTCTTATCAGTTGCATCTCTAAAGTTATCTCCAAAGTTCTTGCTGAACATATGAAATTCTTCCTTAGCTCTATTATATCGGAATCGCAAATGGGATTTGTCACTAGTAGAAACATTGTGGATGGGTCATTGATTGTCAATGAAGTTTTCTCTTGGCTAAAGCATGCCAAGGGGCAAGGTATGTTTTTTAAGGTTGACTTTTACAAAGCATTTGACACTGTAGATTGGGGCTTTATTGATTCTATTCTTGAGCACACGCAACTTCTTGGGAAATGGAGAATTTGGATTAAGGGAATATTACAATCGGCTAGGGCCTCGGTGCTCGTAAACGGATCTCCCACCAAAGAGTTTCAATGTCATCGCGGTGTGCGACAAGGTGATCTCCTTTCCGCATATTTTTTCTTGGTCGCTATGGCTGGCCTTGATTTGATCCTAGAGAAAGCTAGGTCGATCGGTATTATCGAGGGCATTCAAATCCCGTATGGGGGCCTTGATGAGCGGTTTAAAAGTGCATTATATTTAGTGTTAATCGTCCCCTAAACATACCAAATTGGATATAGAAGATATTGATTTAATTGAACAGGTTTGGTGTTTACTGTTTAGTATGTTATGGTTGAATGAGCTTAAATTATTACAAGTTGAAGTCAAACATTAACAATTTAATACACTGTTTCAAAGAAGGTTTATATTAGTTCTGATCTAAAATAATTTAATATTAAAATGCAATAAATCAATAAATAAGTAATTTATGAGTTAACTTAAAATGTCAACTTTTATTTGTGCAAGTAGATTTCGAAATTCAACAAATGTGTAATTAGGCTGTAATATCACATGGAGCAACGGATGATGGCTCAACCCAAAAGTGAAATGCGGGCTTTCAAATTTTACATGGACTAAGGGGTTTTTTTATAGTTGCTGACTGAGTAAGAGCTGACTGAGTTAGAGCTAATTGATTAAGAGTTGACTGGGTAAGAAACTCTAACTGAAACTTGGTTGTTTGATAGTTGATGACTGAGTAAGAGCTGACTGAGAAATGTATATAGCTATTTATTTTTAATGTATTAAAAACATTTTAAAAATTCACCGAAAGCATATCAATATAGGTCTACTTTGAATCGTTTTTCAATTTCAAGCGCAACGACATGCTTATTTTCGAGATTAATTTAGTTTCAGAGGAGTTATACTTGATTAAACATCATCGATATCGTGTTCATCTCGACTTTTCAAACATTCACCGAAAGCATATCAATATATATCTAGTTTGAATCGTTTTTCAATTTCGCACGCAACGGTGTGCTTAGTTTCACGATTTATCGAATATTGAAGAAGTTATGCTTACTTAAAGTATAAGGGTTGTTTTTTATTTATTTTTATTTTTTAAATGCGCTGCTCTTCAATTGAAATGTTTCTCTGGATTCGGTCAGTTAGAAAAAGATAAAGACTCGTTCCGACAGGCCTTACTCGATCAGAGCTAATATACTATCTAATCAAACAAGCTTACTCTGACCCAGTCCTTAGTAAGCTCTTACTGGACTGGGTAAGTGATTATCAAATAACCCCTAAGTAATTAAATGGGAGTTTGGGCTGGACTGTTGGAATCACGTGAAAAGAAAAGGTCGCATAGGGCTTTTAAGGAAAGGAATAAAAAACGAAAGAAGAGGGATTCAAACATAGGGGTGTGCAGAAATAACTAAAATCTGAATAA
>JBCNJP010014932.1:0-10357 GCA_039602395.1 Deinandra increscens subsp. villosa | reverse complement strand
AAGATTGAAGGAGATGAGAGAGAAGGAGTGGAGGGAATCTTAAAGCTGGAAGGGTAAATGTGGAAAAACATATTTATTCAAGTTCCCCCCAATTTTTAAACGATCATAACTTTTTCATACGACATTATTTTCGAAAACGAATTTCACCATAATTCTAGTCGTGATTTTATCTTTAATTTGAGACTAGGTTTGTTCGATTTGGAGAAAAAAAAAATTCACGTTTTTTACGACGTTTTTTAGAACGTTTTTTTTTTTTTTTTTTTTTTTTTTGAATCTCCTAGTAGCGATTTATGACCCTGCAAATTTTCAGACCTTAATTCGAAGTGTAGGCATTTTTTTTTTAATTTTTTAGTTCTTTTTTTGCACACTGTGCTGGTCTATGCTGGTCAGTGCTGGGTCAGTGCTGTGCTGGTCATGCTGGTCTGTGCTGGCTGTGCTGGTGGAATTGTGCTCTTGTGCTGGTCTGTGCTGGCTGTGCTGGTGGATTTGTGCTGTTGTGCTGGTCTATGCTGGTGTACACTGTCAATGTTTTTAAAAAAAATTAAAAAAAAGATATCTACGCTTCGAATTAAAATCTGAAAATTTTTAGGGGCCTAAATCGCACCTAGTACTACTCAAAAAAAAAAAAAAAAAAAAAAACCTGGAAAAAACCCGGAAAAACGTCAAAAAAAAAGTTTCTTCAAATCGAGCAAACCTAGTCTCAAATTAAAGATAAAATCACGACTAGAATTATGGTGAAATTCGTTTTTGAAAATAATGTCGTATAAAAAAGTTATGGCCGTTTAAAATTTGTGGGGGAAATGAAATAATTACTAAACATACAAATGGGGGAGGAATCTGGATATTTACTTATCTACCCCCTGCCGCACCGGACTTAGGGAAAACACATTGCCGCACAGGAACCGCCCTCTATATATATATATATATATATATGGGTAAGGATCATGTGAAAACAACTTTTATTGCGAAAACACGAAAACAAATATTAAATCCTCTATAACTTTTTCATACGTTAATATTTTTATAAAAATTTTGCACCAAAATCCTTAAAATTATGTTATCTTTAGTTATGGGAAAAAATTTTAAAAATAATCAAATTTTTTTAAAAATTATTATTGCACAGGTGCAATAATTTTTATTATTATTATTATTGCACATATGCAATAATATTAAAACCTTTATAACTTTTTTTATATGTTAAAAATTTTTTATAAAAAATTGCACCATAAATCTTATAATTCTGTTATCTTTAATTCTGGAGAAAATTAAAAAAAATTCAACGTTTTTTTTATTTTTTTATTATTGCACATGTGCAATAAAAATTTATTATTGCACATGTGCAATAATATTAAAACCTCTATAACTTTTTCATACGTTAATATTTTTGATAAAAAATTGTACCATAGATCTTATAATTCTGTTATCTTTAATTCTGGAAAAAATTAAAAAAAATTAACGTTTTTTTGTTAATATTGCACATGTGTAATATAATTAATACGTATTATTGCACATGTGCAATAATAAAAAAAATCACGAAATTTTATATTTTTAATTTTTTTCCCAAAATTAAAGGTGACATAATTTTAAGACTTTTGGTGCAAATTTTTTTAAAAAATATTATCGTATGAAGAAGTTATAGAGGTTTTAATATTTGTTTTCTTGTTTTCGCAATAACATCTTGTTTTTATTTGATCCTTCCCCTAAATATATATATATATATATATATATATATATATATATATATATATATATATATATATATATATATATAGGGCATGGAATTTATATTAACCATCCCTTATTGAAATAACCCAATAACTCTCCATCATTGGTTGAAAAAATACAGAAAACACTACATCATGACACATGGCCATTTCTTTTTTTTTAATCTAAAAGGGCAAAAAAGTCATTCTACATAATCACAAAAACACCCCCTTCATTTTATAATATCCATAACTTTTTTATAATGTGTCGGATTTTTATAAAATTTACACCATTAGATTCGTCACATTTTTATCTTTAATTCCATTATAGTCTCGACATTTTATATTACGGTTTTCTCAGACGTAGGAACTAGCACTAGTGTTACAACCACTAACAGTGATGCTATAACTATTAACAATGAAAAAAATGCATATGTACACTCATACCTAGTAGCACTGATATTTCTACTTAAGTATAACTGCATATGCATATATTACAACCGACAAATGAATAAATATGCATATTAACACTGATGTTATAACCATTAACAGTGGTGTGATGATCAGTAAACACCGGTGCTATCATGATTCAACAAAAAAATATTCAAATGTACAACTAACTATACACATGTTACAACCTGAAAAATCATCTACTATACATCAGTTTGTGTTGGATGTTCCACCCAAGCTTCTGCCCGCATGTAACTTGAATTATCTGGTTCTAATCCATCATCAAAATCTAGATTAGAGAATCTGAAAGGAAGCTTCTACCATGCATAAAAGAATTTTATAAAATGAATTTTTTAACTCTCGAAATACTGGGTATTATGAAGAACGCATTCTTCATAATTACCACCACCAAGAAAATAAAATTTCAAGAAGCACTCAGTAGCAGCAAAGCCGGAGACCTCGGGGACGGAACCTGATGCCGCCGCCGGAGACGTAACCGGAACCTGATGCAAAAACAGTAGTTGATGGTGCCGCCGGAGACGGACTCGAAATTTCAAGATGCACTCAAGATACCGCCGCCGTCGGAGACGGAACCTGATGCAAAACAGTAGCAGCAACGTCGGAAACCTCGGAGACAGAACCTATGGAAGAAGACAGACGGTGGATCTTAAATCGACAGGGGCAGGGCGATGATGATGACTGAACTAGATAAATTTACGGTTCAATCTTTTTTAGGGGTTTAGAAAGAGACATAGGTGTACTTTACATAAATACCCTTGGTTGAATTAAATCCACAAGTTTCTTGAATCATCGCTGGCGGTTGGATGAGGATAAGGAAGTAATAGGATTTGGTTAATGGGTTATTGCAACAAGAATGGGTTAATATTAATTCCCATTCCTATATATATATATAGTGAAAAGTTCATTGTAGACACCTTTATAAGTGTAGACAGGTAGACACTTTTTTTCACCATTAGATCTCTTGATCTAATGGTTATGATTAATTTTATCTTTTTTTTCCTTATTCTCAATGTTCAGAAAATTTCATATGTGAAATAAAGTAGTTTCATATGTGAAATAGGATGTCTACCTGTCTACACTTATGAGGGTGTCTACAATGAACCTCACTATATATATATATATATATATATATATATATATATATATATATATATATATATATATACTCTATTTGTGAATAAATCATCCACCGTCTTCGGATTCGGTTTCTTCTAAACGCTTTAAGCACACCCACCTATTCTTCTTATTCCATTGTTACAATTGACCCACCGGTCGATAACTCGAATCGTCTATTATGATACACCTGATTCCGTTTCGAGTGGATTTTAGGTTAGTTACAGTGCTCATAGTTATATATTGAATTTCAATTGCTTCAATCGAGTACTATGGTTCTTAATCGGTAAGCTGTATCCAGTTATATATATATATAGGGGAAGGATCATGCGTAAACACATATATATTGCGAAAACGCCTAAACACATATTAAAACCTCTATAACTTCTTAATACGTTAACATTTTTAAAAAAAATTGCACCAAAAGTCTTAGAATTATGTTATCTTTAATTCAGGAATTAAAAAAAAAAATTAACGTTTTGATTTTTTTCGTGTGATGCACATGTGCAGCAAAAAAAAAACTCATACTTTTAGCATAAGTTAATATATTTTTTTTATAAGTCGCACCATATATCTTATATTTCTGTTATTTTTTTGTATTTTTTTTAATGATGCACATGTGCATCACACAAAAAAAAACCACATACGTGTTGTATACATTAATATTTTTAATAAGAAATTGCACCCTAAATCTTATAGTTGTGTTATTTTTAGATATAAAGACAAAAAATAACATTTTATAATTTTTTTATTCTATGTTGCATATGTGCACTATGTACCATTATCATTAGTACAATAAATGTTTTACTGTTTTTTATAAGTTTATAACATAAGAAGTGTTTTTTCGCATGATAATTCGTCTTTGTGCAGTACTAATGATAATGATGCACATGTGCAGCACACGAAAAAATCACGAAACGTTAATTCTTTTCTACTTTTTTCCAGAATTAAAGATAACATCTTTCTAAGACTTTTGGTACAAATTTTATGAAAAAACATTAACGTAAGAAGAAGTTATGTAGGTTTTAATATGTGTTTACGCGTTTTCGCAATAAAAAGTGTTTTCGCATGATCCTTACCCTATATATATATATATATATATATCCTTACCCTATATATATATATATATATATATATATATATATATATAGGGTTAGGATCCTGCGAAAAGACATCTTTTTGTGAAAACTGCGAAAACACATATTAAAACTCACGTAACTTTTTCATACGTTAACGATTTTTCATAAAATTTGCACCAAAAGTCTTAGAATTACGTTATCTTTAAATCTGGAGCAAAATATTAAAAAAAACTGAACGTTTTTTTTTTCGTGTGATGCACATGTGCATCATATAATTAAAAAAATTTATAAAATGCTATTTTTTTCTTTAAATCTAAAGATAACACAACTATAAGATTTAGGGTGCAATTTCTTTTTAAACTATTAATGTATATCACATGTATGAGCGTTTTTTTTGGTATGATGCACATGTGCATCATTCAATAAAAACACAAAAAAATGATGAAAATATATGACATATGGTGCGACTAAGAAAAAAAATATTAACTCATACTAAAAGTATGAGCTTTTTTTGTGATGCACATGTGCACCACACAAAAAAAATTTAAAAAATAAAAAAAGCGTTAATTTTTTTAAAACTTTTATAGGATTAAAGATAATATAATTTTAAGACTTTTGGTGCAAATTTTTTAAAAAAATATTAACGTATGAAAAAGTTATGTAGGTTTTAAGATTTGTTTACGCAGTTCTTACAAAAAAAGGGTGTTTTCGCAGGATCCTATATATATATAGAGTTAGGATCATTTGAGAACCAATTTGTTTTTATATATTATGTGAATATAGGTAAAGAAGAACCTAACAAATTGAGTCGGATGAGACATGAGAGTAACAATCTTGATTTAAATGTTATCTAATAAAGGCAAAAATTTTCATCTTCAATAAATCAATAGTAATCGATGAAAAGCATATAATGAATTTAATCTGTTGATTGAAGAAGTACTGTACATATTAAAAATTTAAAATTGTGTTCTTCGGGCTTCAATGACAAACCTCAGGAAAGAGAAATGAAAAGAGGAAGCACAAAGAGTTTTACACTTTCTAAAATTTAAGGGGTAGAATAGTCATATTTGTAATCGTTTTTTTTTTTTTTTGTTAAATGGATAAATATGATATTTAGGTAAGTTTACATGGGTATATATGATATTTTAAGTTTGAGTTGCGCATATATCATATTTTCTAATGTAGGGTCGTTATTAGTTAGAGTTAAACTAAAACAGAGCCATTTACTTGCAAATATAACCCTGCGTAATTAAAGTTATATTTCACTTTACTTGAGCGATATTTAGTTCATGTGTATAATGTAGAAGCTTGATTTGCAGAAGGATAGTAACAGCGAAGTATCAAATACTCGGCACTATTTGCATTAACTGAAAGCTACACAATTACAAGTTGTTCAAGAACAGATGATGTGTAAACTAAGAGCTAACTAAGTTATATATAGTGCTGATCAGATCAATGACAGCCATTGATCTCATGCGATCTAATCTATACCGTAAACAATAAAGTCAAATACCAACTACCAAAATAATAAACATCGAAAATTCGAATATCTTGCGTGTTTGCAGCAACATACTACTTTAGGAGAGCGGCTTGAATCAGATATAAAAGCATACGATAAGCTTTTGCAGGATTGAATTTGCTGAAAAGACATCTCATGAAAAGTCCGGTTAAACTCATTATTTGGTGGATAAATGACTTCACCCGGAATATTCGCTAAAGGACAAAACTGCTTCTTTCCGCTTGAACTGCCACCCCAAAATTTTATGACTCAGATTATGTACGTGTGCTATATTTGGTAAGTAGCTGAAATATATATGATATAATATATATATGTATAATAGAGAAACGCCACGATTCACGTATGAATATTCGGCACGACATTCGAGGAAATGTCAAGACATGAAATTATAAAATATGATAGATAACGAAAAAAAAATAAAGACCGTGGGCACAGACGGATCTTGGATCCGAGTTATAACGAAGCGGGTAAACGCAAAATAGTGATTTAGGCCCGGTTTGTAATAAACCGTAATTAAGTACGAACATCACTAAAATAATACCGAGACAAAGTAAAATATCAGGTATTGTTAAATACTTGATTTATAATCGTTATAAAATACATTTACAATGTTCGGCACAAAAACGGTGGAATCGGTAACCGTTGGTGTTACGTGATAATAACCGAAATCAATTCGGTTAGCCGTTCGACATGATTTTAGTGACTCGGCAAAGCATAAATAATTACTATAATAATAGTTAAGTATTTCAGTCCAGACGACGTATTCGGTCTGTCAAACGGCCGAGATCGCGACACGCTTTCTTTCACCGGTTAACATTTTAACCAAAGAATAAATATGGTGATTAATATTTATTGGACCCCCGTAATATTTTAGGTGTTCGGGAATTTTTATAAACCGTTCATGAAATATTATATTATTTTACGGGTATAATACCTACTCATTAAATATTATACTGTATTAAATAAAAATATCCTAAACATACTTGCTCCCTACTTCTTAAATTGTTACTCGGCATGTTAGATGTCCAATACATCTGTGATTCATCTTTTAATTTGAGGAGTCAGTATATTACGTGTAGGATATTTAAAACTCTTTCTCTCAGTTTGAATTACTATAAATACATACATACCTACGATGGAATTTATATCAAACACACAATGCACAATTCATACATACACAAAGCAGTTCAGTTACCCGACAAAAATAAACAGAAGGAAAGAGAATGAAAGAATTGAGAAAGCAAGAAAGAGAGAGAGAGAGAGAAAGAGCGCAGCCCGTACCTCTCTCCCCTCCCTCTTCGTTTCTTTTCCGGCAGCGGCACCACGCCGGCTCCCCCCTCTTCTCCCGTTTTTTTCCGAGCACCGGCCAGCGACCCCACCGGCGGCCACCCGACGAACCCGTGACCTCGCACTCCTCCCTCTCCCTCTCGTTTGCTTTACCCGGCGGAATAAACCCAGTCTCCCTCTCGATTTTCCGGCCAAGAGAACCGGCGACCTCACCGGCGCTCCCTCCGTTCGAAACACAGTAGCGGTAGTAACCAGAGACCGGCGAGCTTCCCTCGTCCTCGTCTCCTTTCCGTTCGACGCAACCCCACCCGTCACCCTCTTCCTCGTTCCCGTTCGTTTTTCCGGCGGACAGTGGCGGCAGTGGTTAATGGTAGCAACAGACGGCGGTGGTGTTATGGTGGCCGTAAGCGGAGGACATCAGTGGCGGGTTGCTGACAGTATACGATGGTGGTGGTTGTTTGTGAGAAATCAAAACCCGGTAAAACCCGTTTTACCTCTCTCTCTTTCGGTCAAGATTCGGTGACGAGCGGTTGACGGCGGGCGATACCGGCAACGGTAGTGAGCTACCGGGATGATAAAGAATTGTTGCGGTGGTCGACGGTCGTTAAAGATGGTCCACGGTGGCGGCAAACGAGGTATAAAATAGTGACGACAATAAAACCCGTCTTCACTTTCCGGCAATGTTTCGGTGGCTTAACAATGTCCAAACGACAAACCGACAACGGGGAAATGCTCGTGGCGAGATACTAGTCGAGAAGGACTATTCGTTTGTCAAAAAGGGACAACTTTATCACTCAGTTATTTTGGACTCGTTTCACGACTCGTCAAGAGGTAAAAACGTTATATATTTATTATTATTACAAATATTATTATTAAATTAACATTTTTAAGATCGGTCAAATGGTATAAAATTATTGAGGCGGATAAATATATATATGAAAATATATATATAATTATTAATCGATTTTATTAAATTGGTTAAAAGAAAAGATTTATATATTAAATATATATTTAACATATATATTTAATATAAAGGTTAACGATAATTATAAAGTAATTATCGGGTTAAATAATGTTTAATATATGTTTGAAACATATTTAAAATATGTTAATATGTACATTTAAGTGTTGAAATGAGAAATTAGGGTTTCGGAATATGATTGTTTAATATAAAATAATCTGAAGGGTATGGAGACTTGATTTTTGACATGGAACTATGTTTATATATATAATAAGTATATATAAAGTTAAAATGGCTAAATGGTAAAGTATTTAAGATACCGAGTTAATCGGATATTTAGAAGTTCGCGCGGACCGGAAGGGTAGACGCCTGTACACTGGGATTTCTGGCAAAAGCGAGGGTGTCGCATAAATCCCAACTGGGAAATGGCATCCCTCACTGGGCGATCCCGGAGTGAGCGTTTACTTATAGGAATGCGTGTCTTCATATTATTAACGAAAGAAAAGGATAACGGCCCAAAGGGCATTTTGGTCATTTTGACCTCTAAAAGGAATAAACTTAATAACTAAGTATTATTAAGTTAATGAAGTATTAAAATAAACATAGGAAGTGTTTATTATATTAAACCTTGCGTTAACGCCGTACAATACGCAATTAGGTTTAATTGGAAGGCATTGCGGAGACTTTCTCTGAATTAACTGCTAAAGAGAATAAGGTGAGTTCTATGAGCCCACTTTTAAATGTTTTAAATGTTTTAATATTTTCGGGCCTGATATACATGCAATGATATATATATTCAACTGTTCACTTAAAAAGTATCTGAGATGCCTTTACTTGTTTTGTGTTGATACACATATAATACTTATAACTGTTTTATAGTTATTATTACCTGTTATAACTTTTTCGGGAAGGTTATAATAAACGGGTAATATAAAGGATGAAACTTTTATATAAAGCTTTGAGAAATGAAAAATGTGAATGTTTGGTCTAAGCCTATGTATAGGACTAAGCGTCGGGTAAATATGATCTTATTAGCCTTGTTATGCAAGACCCATAACATTATATTTATGAAACGCTTATTTCCATATACGGGTAATGGACTGGTGTTGAAACGGTTATGAGTCCAAATACAAGAGTTATTTAAATGGACTTTTGAAAAGGATGAAAAGGTTTAAAAGGTTGAAAAAGTTTTAATCTAAGCAGATATTGTCTAGAGAAAGGGAAAAGGTGGTTGTACAATCAGAAGCGGGGGATGACGGTTCCCCGGGGTAACGACGGTTACTCTATGAAAGGTTTCGGGTGGTGACGGTTGCCCGAGGGACTAACGTGGTTCCAATAGACAATGCTTAGTAGAATGAATGGTTAAATGTTTTGGTATAATTCTGTTATGTCTTATACCTGATAAAGGATAAATGTTTTGGTATAATTCTATTATGTTTTATACCTGATAAATGTTTATAAAGAAGGGGTCGTTAGGCCCAAATGTTTGAGGTAAACCTTTCAAGGAAAGGTAAAGTTTTAAAATACTTAGAACTCACCAGCGTAAGCTGACCTTTAAAAGCATGTATGTCAGGTATTGGTGATATTTAAAGTAGCAAGGGAAGGGCTCTAGCAAGGGCAGATTAGATGGGAAAGCTATCAGGAATGACTCGGTAGTAGACTGGCATAGCTATAGATAAGATCTAGTTATAGATTATGTTATTATCTTCCTTACTATTGTAACTCGTTATATATATAAATGAAAAGTTTTTAATTTCCGCTGCTTAGTTATCTCTGTTGTACTATGTGTTCATGAGTAAATCCGACACGTGACCCCTCCTGGAACCAAGACTGGGAGTGGGCGTCATAAGTTGGTATCAGAGCCTTGGTTTAAGAGATTTAGATACTAGCACGGTATCTAGACTTAAACTAGGACTATTGGTAAACAAAGTAAGGTAAGATGGGAAATGTAAATGCCAGTCAGGATAGTCATGCCCATAGGAAAAAGGTTGCACCAGGAACATAGGAGGTAGGACTTAGGGTATGCAAGTACGGGGAATACACGATTGCAATTTGGTATTTTACCCAAATGAACATATCCTAGGTTCTAACTGTTATGTGGCCTAGTGCGGGGTAGGTTAATTGACAGTGAGATACGTGGTCAATAACTGTATGAATGCCTAGAGAAAGGTAGTTTTAAAGGACCGGTTTTTAAATTACCGGTAAAGGATGAAAGTGTTGGGAT